>BQNB010022250.1:3827-63220 GCA_026074375.1 Tanacetum coccineum | reverse complement strand
CCACAAGGATGATTTAGAGATTTACTATGGCTGATGATCTCAAAGAGTGCTCAAAGATCACACAAGTCAAAGGAAATATGCTCAAAGATCACTACATTATGTACAAAGAGATCAATGAATGAAGAATCAAAGACTACGAGCCAGAGTCAAAGATCAACTCATAGATTGCTAGGATTCAATTTGTATTTTTTGAGGTGACCTCCCTTAGGGGAGATTGTTAGATATTAGAAAATCTATGTAAAAGACTCGGTCACCCCGTGTAATGTCTAGCATAGGTTAGCTTATAGCCTTAACATTAATCGTTTAATTACCGTATGACTTATGGTGTTGGGTCGGGTCTTTACCCACATGTTAGCCCACTCCATAGCCCACTTAGGGGCATCAAACTCTTGTATTTATACCCCCTTTCCAGCCACGGGAAGGGGTTGGTTGTTCAATTTATCAAACACACACATAAGGTGTAGTTTCTCTCACTAGAACTCACTTTCTCTCTCTACAAGTTTAGCCAACCCCTAAATCATTGATTGTGTTATGATATCCAATATACTACACTATCTCAACTGGTATTACGGATTCCGTGCTATAGGTGAGGGAGAATGGAGTGTCTCCATTGCTGGTCTTGATCATGGTACGGTGTGCCTATAGTACATGTGACATCTCTTTAATCTAGTTCTTACTACCTTCATCTAACCTTGCTTTTATTCCTTCTCCTAAACTGCGGTTTGCCCTTTCTACCAATTCGTTGGTCTGGAGGTGTTTAACAGACGCACATCTTTTTCTGATATTTAGTTTGTCATACTAGTCTTTAAATGGGTTGTCTCTGAACTGCTTTCCGTTATCGGATACGATCTCTCCCGGTAGGCCAAACCTGCACACTATGTTATCCCAAACAAATTTCTTGATTTGACTGCCCGTTATTATTGCGACTAGTTTTACTTCGATCCACTTGGTGAAGTAATCGATGGCCACGATTAAGAATTTTATCTTCCTTTGAGCTTCTGGGAATGGGCCTAAGATGCCAATTCCCCATTTGTAGAATGGCCATGGAGAGGTTATTAAAGTGAGCTTCTATTGGAGATTTTTGGGTACCGAGCGGTGGACTTGGCAATCATCACATTTCCATATAATGTTTCGTGCATCTTTGTGCATCGTTGGCCAATAGTACCCTAATCTAATTCCTTTTGCGAGTACGGACCTTGGTCCGGAGTGCATACTGCATGACCCTTCGTGGATTTCTCTTACAACGTACTCTGCTTGAAGCGGACCTACGCATCGTAGCCATGGTTTCAGGAATGATTTGTGGTACAAGACACCACCGATCACGGTATATTGTCTTGATTTGATTTTGATGGCTCACTTCTTTGATTTTGCTGGAAGTATGCCGTCTGTGAGGTACTCAAGCAGCGATGTCATCCAAGAGTGTCATTCTTCTTCTACTATGGCAATGATTTCTTTTTCCTCAATCGATTTTTCCTTCAACACCTCTACCGGGACTTGTTTGGTTAAGTGGGCGAAGTTGGTAGATGCGATCTTGCTGAGTGCATCCGCTTTCATGTTTTCACTTCTTGGCACCTGCTTAATGGAGAATTTCTTGAAACCACTGATAAGCATTTTAGCTTTTTCCAGATATTGGATCATGCTTTGCTCCTTTGCTATGTAAGATCCATTTATTTGGTTTGCCACCAAGCGAGAGTCAGCTTTTGTTGCATACTTTTTACACCCATTTGTTCTGTAATCCGCAGTCCTGCTACTAGAGCTTCATATTCTGCCTCATTGTTAGATGCGGCAAACTCAAACCTTAATGCATAAGTGAATTCCATTCCTTCTGGGTTTGTGAGGATGAGTCCAACTCCTGACCCTTTCAGTCATGAGGATCCATCTGTGAAGAGGGTCTACGGTTCTGGGATCTCTTCCTCAACTGGTATCCCTAGGGGTGGACCATCTTCCTCTGGCCTTTCTACGATGAAATCCGCTAGGATTTGGCCATAGATGGATGTCTGTGGCCTGTAGTTGACATCGAACGCTCCTAGCTCAAAGGTTCATTTTGCCATTCTTCTAGTGTTTTCAGGTCACGACAAGATCTGTTTGATTAGCTGATCTGTGATGACCACTATTGTGTGCGCCGGGAAGTATCTTCGTAATCTCCTTGAAGCATGTACCAGAGCGAGTACTAATTTTTTCATTGAGCTGTAGTTGATTTCCGGAGTTTGTAGTGCACGGCTGACAAAATAGACTGACATTTGCTGTGAGTCTCTTTCTATTAACACTACGATGATTGCTTCTCTCGCCGCACAGAGGTACATGATCAACTCTTCTTTTGGCCTTGGAGCGGTATGCATTGGGAGTCTTGTAATGCACTGTTTCATTTCTTGGAATGCTACCTCTGCGTCCGTCGTCCATTGGAAACCACTTTTCTTTATGCAGTTCTTTAGAGTTTTGGAGAAAGGTGGCAATTTTTCCGCGGACTCTAATAGGAATCTGTTTAATCTTGCTAGCTTTCCATTGAGGCTTTGCACTTCCTTCAGCCTCCTTGGGGATTGTAGCCGTATGACCGCTTCTGCTTTGTCCGAGCATGCTTTTATTCCCTTCATGTTGACAACGTGGCCTAAGAATACTCCTTCTGCCTAAAGGTGCATTTCTTGGGATTCAGTTTCATGTTATCCTTCTTAGGGTTTGGAAGGTCTCTTCAATATCTTGAAGGATTTATTGTTCCGTGTGACTCTTTATCATCAAGTCATCGACATACACTTCCAAGTTCCGACCTATTTGTTTTTTGAAAGCTTTATCCACAAGCCGTTGATATTTAGCTCCGACATTCTTGAGGCCGAAGGGCATCTTCGTGTAATAGAACACTCCTTGACTTGTATGGAAGGCAATCTTCTCCTCGTCTTCCTCTGCCATCTGTATTTGATGATAGCCTTTATAGGCGTCCAAGAAGCACTTGAAAGGGTATCATCGGCAAAGGGACTTAATTTTCCAATCAATCTCTAGGAGAGGGTAGCAACCTTTAGGACATGATTTGTTCAGATCCGTAAAGTCTACGCACATTTGCCAGTTATTATCATGCTTCTTTACCATGATCGGGTTTGAGAGCCAGCTGTGGTAATGCACTTCTCTCATGATTTGTGCTTCTACCAATTTTGTCACTTCTTCTTGAATGGCTTTGTTGCGGTCCGGTGCTTGACCTATCTTCTTTTGCTTTATTGGAGGTCATCCTTCACGGATGTTCATGCTATGTTCTACTATGGACCGCCAAAACTCCTGTCATGTTCGTCGGCTTCCAAGCGAATATGTCTAGATTGCTTCTGAGTAAGTCGCAAAGTTTCATTCTTCCTTTCTCTGAAAGGCTTCCACCGATTGTGACGGTATGTTTTGGATACTCGGGATGAATTGCTACCTTGATCCCTGCTTCTACGGTTGGCTCATTGGTGTGGAGCTCGACTGGGGCTTCCGCTACCATTCTGCATTCTGTTGGCACCACGGTGCTGCTATGCAATGTTACTACCTCATCTTGCACTGGGAACTTGAGCATTCTGTGTGTAGTAGATGGTACTGCTTGGATTTTTCTTAGACCCGGTCTTCCAATGGTATCCAATGATACCATTATATGGGGAAGGGGATCGAACGATCATAAAGTTCATCATGGCACTTGTTGAGTGTTCTTCGTCTCCCAGTGATACCATCAGCGATATTTACCCCATCGGCCAGGATATTTCCCCACTAAACCCTAGGAGCGGGGTCGTGGCTGGGGTCATTCGTCTTTTGACTTTCGGATGAAGTTTGTTGAAACAATGTTCATATAAGACCTCTGAGGCGGATCCTCCATCCACGTACATTCGGTGAATAAGATGGCATCCTATCTCTGCTTCGACAACCATCGGGGTTTCCTACCCATCATTGCTTGCGAGTGGTGGAAATGAAATTTCTTGGGTTTTGGTGAAGCTCTGAGTAACTCTTTGTCTTGTTACTCGTTGCTACGGCTGAACCATGAAGATTGCGGGAGCTTTTTCTTTGCTAGGGGTTTCCCCTTTTCTGGTGACTTTTTAATGTTCTCCTTTCTTGCTTCCCTGCTTCTGCTTCTTGATTAGGTGCGATAGCTTCCCAGACCTGTCTGCTTCTTTTATTTGTTTTTTCAGATGGATGCACTCGTCTGTGCTGTGGCCTTTATCCCCATGGAACTCGCAGAACTTGTTTTTGTTCCGGTTCTTTGTGGGGCCAGACATTGGCAGTGGTGCTTTAAATTTCATCGTATCCATTGCCAGAATTTCTTTTGGGGTTTTGACAAGTGGGGTGAACCTATCATGTTGATCCCACGTCTTGATCGATTCTTTACGTAGTAAAGTGTTTGTTACCTTGGAAGAATCCAAAATAACAAAGATTGAGACTTTGTATGTATACCAAAGTGTATGCGGAATCTACACTTTAATACTCTAGAGGTGTTTATCAATAAAACAGTGATAACTAAACAAACAATGAACAATGAACACACTGCTTCAATATTATTAGAATAATACGAGTACTCTTGTAGTACTGGGGTTACAAACCTTGAAGCTATTACAATTTTTCTCTCTAAGTATTTCTATCACTTGAAAAGTATATAAGTTCTAAAACTTAGGATCTCCTTTTATATAACACAAGGAGTCCTTTACAAAGATAACAACCTATCTTTTAGGATCAGTTACAATTCAAATATAACCATCCCGTAATAATCTCCATGCATCCTTATCTTCAATTCAGCAGCTTTGACCATCAGCAGTACTAACTTTTTTCTACTAGCAGTATTAATTAACACTGGCAGTACTAAGTTTGTACTGGCAGTACTAACTCCATTAATACTGTCAGTTACACATTGGCAGTATTAACTCTTGTGAAGATTTATTCCTAACAATCCTCCCCTAAACTTGTGATTGTCCTTCAAATCATCAAGTTTCTTCTGAATTAAATCTTCTAGTCTTCTTCCTTTGCTGATGATTCTTTCAAACATTTCTTTTACTTCTGCACTTGAGATCTTATAAACCTTATCAGTTCAAAAGCCTGTGAACTCTCGTGATCAACCTCCAATTTTCTACTCAACATCTTTGTCAACATCTCTTGGCTTAAAGGATATTTCTTCTCTGTCAACATATGAATTGCTAATCCATTTTCCATCAACAAAATGTGAATACCACAAAAATCACATAATCTCCAGCTGATCAAGTTGTATTCATGCTGATCTTTCCAAATCTCATCATCTTCATCAGGCTCAAACAAAGTGTGTAAATCCCCCCAAAGCATCAGATCAAATCCTTCTGGTCTTGAAGCACTATACCTTTCCTTGACTAATCTGTACAATTCTTCTACATCCAGTCTATCAAAGTCTTCAAGCATCTCACTCAATATCTTATAATTTTTGGAACTGACATCTCCTCTGAATACTTGATAATACATGAAAGTCTCTGTCAAAACACAAGTCTTCCAATCCATAATTGGAAACTTTGTAGATATAGATTCAACCTCTATAGGAACCTCTTCTCTTGGTATGATGTCTAAAAATCCTTTGAGTTCTTCCTTCTCAGCATCTTCCTCCATCTTTTGTCTCTTCCTTGTGCTTTTTCTAGGAATGTATAAAACTAAAATGTTGCTCGGAATGATGTTTTACTATAAAATCGCGTGTTTCGAAGCCTAAAAGTGTATAAAAATTGAGATAACCTTCATAGAAACAAGACAACTTTTTATATAAAATTTCTACACTATTTTTCCTAACAAGAATAGTAAAATTATATTTTCGAACATTTTCGGTCCGTTTGAACTATAAAAACCTTAGGAAATATTTTAGCATCACTTAAACAACATTTATACGCGGGTTAAAACCTTATAAATAATATTTTATGAATTAACTAAACTATATATATATTGCTGTTGCAAAAATAATAAAAGTGGTAAAGTTAATGTAAACACTATTTCGATTTATAAAGATAAAAACCAACTATTAGGTGGTGATATAACTTTATAAAATATATTGTTGTATTTATTTCAAGTACATTATTCTTAATCGACCTATATTTAATTAGGTTGCATTTCGGTTGTTTGTGCCAACTTTCATTGTGTTATTCATACATTCATTCAATTACTTGAGGTGAGTTTATAGCCTCGTTTTAATTTATTTACAATCATTTACAAAATCTCGAGGTGAGATACATGCTTTGTTTTACATATGGATGCAAGTACATTTTTTTAAACATAATCACGTAGCGTACCTAATTAGCGATAACTCACTGCCCAATATCATGAACTGTTAATTACTTGGTGTAAGTGTCAATGCTATAAATAGATCTATTTGGGATTGACATCCCCGTTCGGGTGAGTATCTTTCACTAGTTTTGGCGGACCGAAACTACGACGTATACAAGTCAATATTTAGATGTTACGGGTTAACATCTACACAGGGCATTCATTGGAATTAAATTGCACACGTACAAGTCGTAGCGTCAATGTCATGAGCTTAGTGCAGTCGTAATTACATTTTGTGATATTGTATGTGTTACATTATTACACACTTGAAATCTTGCGGTCCAACATTTATACTTACATAAACCTATGAACTTACCAACTTTATATTGACACTTTTAAGCATGTATTTCTCAGGTGAATAAGATGCTTGATGTAACTGATGTGCATTGGAGTCTAAATTTTACAAGAATGCATTCATGGATTTCTACATACATTTAAATTATCAAATCTCGTTGTATTATTTTCAGTCTTTCATTTTGATGCAAACTTTGGGACAAATGTTACAACAATTCAAATTTCAAGAAAATCAACGAGATTACTTTTCAAACGACTCATTTAGAGGGCGTTCTCTCATATCTTGATGCTATTGTATAGAAGTACCACTCCCGGACATATTTTCGTTTGCGACCTATTCTTGCGGTTTACGAATGGTATCTAGAACCAATGTTTATAGTAGAAATATGTTGCAATATTTTAACCTAGACATAACCGATATCATAACATGCATCACATCAAACTTTTTTATGTGCATATACACTACTTGCTTACATTACTTGCTTACATTACTTGCTTACACTACTTGCTTACATGACTTATATATATACTTACCTTCTCTTGCATATATTTTACACTTGTTTATATAAGAGTTATCTATATAAATTCTAGGATTTTTCTCAAGACACTATGAATGACACGATGGTCTTTAAAAATTTTCACGACTTTACATAATACCGTTTTGCATAACATTGAAACTTGTCACATCCGTCGATCCCATTAGTGACCTTACCATTCAACCTCCAATTTGAACACGCCCCCCCCTCTATTGTATTTTGAAACACTTACTATACGCATCAATGTGACCCGTCTTATCTAATGAAACCTAAGTTGGAACCATCATAGACTTTATTTCCTATAAGATTTCATATTCATACCTTCTTTTAAATTTTCGTTGTAGTGGATGATTTTAAATTATCTATCAAACTCATGTGTCATGAAAACTTTATTGATTTTACTTTAACTCTCTAATTATTTATGCAAGCCACTCCTTAAACTATTATAACTCTTCAAATATTATTTTTACAACGACTTTATAAATTATTTCACTATCACATGATAAGCTATTTTACTAATCATTGATAATTATCTTGATATCGTCAAACAAACTAACATTTCATAAACTATTCTACAATCGCTTTATAAACGATTTCTACTATCATCTAGTAAACTAGCACCTTATAAACTAATCTCTTACCATCATACGAACCATATTGTTATTACTGAATAACCCATTTTATTATCACCATGAAGATTATCTTACCATCATCTTATGAAATTTTTTTACTATTTCACAAATTTTTCATAAACTGATTTACATACATAAACCAACTTGCTACCATTTTATGAACAATTCGTTACCATCTTATAAACAATTTTCATATCATCTTATAAACTATTTTTCCTACATCTTATAAACTACCTCACTATCATCTTATATACTACTTTGCAATCATCTTAAAAAAACGTTACTATTACCTTGTTTTTACTTTGTGAAACCATTTTGTTTTCATCACATAAATTATTTTACTATCACCTCATGAGCTATTTAGCTATTGTCTTGTAAATCATCTTACGGTTTTAGCGTAATTCATTTTATTATCATCCTATAAACAAACTTACTTTCACCTTGAGAATTATTTTTGGTCCGCCATAAACTAATGATACAAACCTAATCCTAACCTTAGTTGACGAAAATGAGCATTGCTCGTTAGTCCTCATTATACCTAGCCTGATCACTATGTAAATAATTCAGGAAAGGACCAAAGCCATACTGAGAGTATCACCTTTAAACTTTTTGTCAAAATCAAATTTCTATTTATGTCCGCAAATACTAAATTTTGTGTCTGTATCATAAAACGGTTTGACGACGAGGAAACTAAACTATATCATATAAAACTAAGTAGATCTTTACTCCACCTTACTACATAGAGTTGACATCACCTTACGCCAAATCCTATGTCAAAAAGTCGAGACGCATCACTAGTCGCCCTAGGACAATCTGCCAACGAATTTAGCCACCATTAAGGAATTCACTAAATCACCTATTCAACCTCGACGCAATACTAAAGAACTTAGTAGATGCAACGCCATCATAGGTATAAATTCGTTATTACCTTGGAAAGGAGAATGTTATAGATGACGCTTTAAGCCAAATGGAAACGAATGAGACCACTAGGATTCGAACTTTAGTCACAACTATAAATTAGAATCTGCCATCACAAATCTTGAACGCTTAAGCTAAAATAATTAAGGAGGAAAATATCGAGGATGAAAAATCTTAAGTAGTACATACAAGGAATTGAAACCTGTCCCAATAAGACTCTCTATATTAAGAAAACAAATTGGTTACCACGTTATTAGATGATTAAGATAAGTATTCCGCAGCAAGTACCCGCACCTCTTCACCAGCACCACTCCGGAGGGCAACTCAAGCTGAATTTCAGGACGAAATTCTTTTAACACAAGGAGACTGTGACAAACCACATTTTCAAGTCATGTTACGTCAATAAATATTCAACTGTTTACTTTAGACTTTTACGTATTTACTTTTAATTTCAAAAGTTAAGTTAAATCGCCTAAACTAAAAATCAACAATCAACTTAAACCGACATCAAGCAAATAAAAGTTTACGTCAAACAAGTGTTATATTATTTTTACAAAAATAATTTGTAACTTTTTATATTTTATTTTTATATTTTACGTAAAACGTTTACGTTTAGCATTTTGGAACCTTTTTGCAAGCATGTAAACCATTCTACCTTTTACACTTAACCAAATACCCGCAATTATAACAAATACCTAAAATTTACTAAATACCTACCCAAAAACACAACCATAACCGGCCACCCCTATATTTCACAAAACAAATACCATCTTTTACTAAGTTTATACATAATACATACCATGTGCTAGTTTGAGCCTTTTATTCAAAGTTTTTTTACACATCTAGAAACTCTTCTTACAAGACCACTCCCCTCCTATTCCAATCACTTACACAACCACAACCTATTCCTAATCTTTATGGATTAAGAGAATTTGTTCCTTAGATATTTATACTACATAAGGAAATACATCAACTAGAAACTCATACTTCCATTTCACTTGCAAAAAAAAGTAACCAAGTCTCTCTTTATTTCCCAATAAGGCCACAGCTCAAATAAGCCATAGAAAATTTTCATAGTTTCCATTTTTACAATATTACAAGCATACAAGTATTTACAAGGGTTTAGGTTAGATAACAAACATAAGGGTTTGCATAGGATTATTATGTTCATCTCATCATCTTCAAACACTCAAGGTCCATTCATATTTCTTATATTTTCATTTTTACTACTTACATACATCTTGATTATTTAGTTAAATCATCACTTAATTATATTTTTAACAAGTTTACAAAGAAATCAAGATTTATACATAATCAAGTAAATACATATACATAGTGAAAAGGGTTTACAAATATGTTAGATTATGAAAAAATACTTAATTTGATATATTACATGTGTTGGATAATTAAACACCTAACTAGTTTGTTGAATTATTTGTTAATAATTTGGTTTATAAAGTTTTAATAGATTAAGTGTGTTACTTGCTTTTTATTATGAATGGAAGTGAAATAGATGGATCTAAATTAGTAGACTTTACTTATATAAATGTTGTTCAAATGGAAAAACTTATAGACTTATAGTGATAAAAACATGGTAAAAATCACAAAAATAAAACCTAATATATGAAATATAATATATCTATATATAAAAATATATAATTATATAATAATATATAAATGCTAACAGCCACCCTCACTGGTCCTTGGCCACGGACATTTGATACCATTTTTAACCTAAAAAATGTGTTAGTTACATCTTAATACGATTCCCGAGGGTATAAAGAACGTGAAAAAACAGATTTAAAACGAGAAAGTTATGAATTTTTAAAGATTACGTAACTAATAATCCCTTTACAGCTTTATAAAATTTAGACATTCGTGAATCAATTATAAAACGTATTTTGAGGGCTTTTGGGTCCGAACCGGCTTAAGTATAAAACTAAAATGTTGCTCGGAATGATGTTTTAATTAATGATCGTGAGTTTCGAGGCCTAAAAGTGTATAAAAATTGAGATAACCTTCATAAAACCATAGACAACTTTTTATATAAAATTTTTGCACTATTTTTTCTGACATGGATCGTAAAATTATATTTTCGAACATTTTTGGCCCGTTTGAACTATAAAAACCTTAAGAAATATTTTAGCATCAATTATACAATATTTATACTTTGGTTAAAACCTTATAAATATTATTTTATGAATAACATACAATATAAATAATATATAATATATATAATATATATATAATCTAGATATATAGGGGGTGTGGGGGGCAGGAATTATGTTATATATATTATATATAATTATCGTTGCAAAAAATATAAAAGTGGTAAACATAACTAAACACTATTTTGATTTATAAAGATAACACAAACTATTAGGTGGTGATATAAATTTATAAAATACATTGTTGTATTTATTTCAAGTACATTATTCTTAATCGACCTATATTTAATTATGTTGCATTCCCGTTGTTTGTGCCGACTTTCATTGTAGATTATTTATACATTCATTCAATTACTCGAGGTGCGTTTATAGCCCCGCTTTAATTGATTTTACAATCATTTACAAAATCTCTGGGTAAGATACATGTTTTGTTTTACATATGGATGCAGGTATATTTTTTAAAACATAATTACGTAGCGTGCCTAAGTAGCGATAACCCACTGCACAATATCATGAACTGTTGATTACTTGGTGTAAGCGACAATGTTATAAATAGATCTATTTGGGATTGACATCTCCGTTCGGGTGAGTAGCTCTCACTAGTTTTGGCGGACCGAACTAACAGACGTAATTGAAAAAAAGTATGGGGCAAATATGATTTTGGCCATGTCGGATTTAGATGTTACGGGTTGACATCTACACGGGGTATTCATTGGCATTAATTTGCACACATGCAACTCGTATCGTTAGTGTCATGAGCTTAGTGCAGTCATAATTACATTTTGTGATATTGTATGTGTTACATTATTACACACTTGAAATCTTGCGGTCCAACATTTATACTTACATAAATCTATGAACTCACCAACTTTATGTTGACACTTTTAATCATGTATTTCTCAGGTGAATAAGATGCTTGATGTAACTAATGTGCATTGTAGTCCAAATTTTACAAGAATGCATTCATGGATTTCTACATACATTCAAATTATCAAATCTCTTTGTACTATTTCCAGTCTTTTATTTTGATCCAAACTTTGGGACAAATGTTACAACAATTCATATTTCAAGAAAATCAACGAGATTACTTTTCAAACGCTCATTTAGAGTCGTTCTCTCATATCATGTTCTATTGGTAATTATTGAAGTAACACTCCCAGACATATTTTCACTATGACCCATTTTGGGGGTGTTACAAGTGAGTGGCAAGATGTTGTCATATTTCTTAAGTTCAGGACTGGAAGAGTCAGAGTCTGATTCTTGATATTCTTGAGCAAGAGATTGTTCAGGCTTATCTGTATTTGATGGAGACTCATGTTCTTCTTCATCAACCTGTGTATCTTCATCCATGTCTTCTCCAGCCTCAAGCACATCATCATCCCTAATTCTTGATTCCAGTTTCATCCTTAGTAGAGAAAAATGCTTGGGATATAAGCAAGGTATAGAGATTGCAAAGGGTTTGAATATCCGGCTCCACTTCAGAAGAAATCTCGCCTTTGTTTTTGGTCAGAGACCGCTACCTCAATCTAGTGGACTGGGTTTCATCCACATGGTACTTAGCACCAGTCCCTGAAAGATCAGCAACAGTGGAGTTGATTGGTTTCATATCAACAGATCTTTTTTTGCTTTCCCTCTTGAGACCTTATGTCCCCAAGTGGCTCTTCAGGTAACGACGTAGTTTTAACCGTACCTTCATTAGAAACCGTGGAAGGCAATCCCTTATCAGTGGGCTAAACATTTCTCCTTGAGTCTTTGGGATCAGTAGTTGTACCCTCGGGCAAAGGTTGTGATTTTTGAGTGCCCTCATCGAGTGCAAGTTTAGCTTTCATTTTCTTATACTAAGCCCTGTAGTCTTTCTGAATTTTAGGTTCAACCTGACTACTTGAGAATTGAGAAGACTGAATAAATTTTGGAGTAAAATTGGGTTGAAAACCTTTATACTGATGAATAACTAGTCACTTGTGACTTGTAAGAAGGTTCAGACATTTTAGATAGACAATCTTTAGTAAAATGGCCTTTTACCACATTAGAAACATTTAGTATTTTCATTTGCTTTTTGACTTGAAAAATTATTTCTTCTTTTTATTAAACGTTTTGAATTTGCCAAAAGGGCTCTCTCATGAAACTCAATGTCTAAGTCTCTGAGATACTCCTCACTGGATCTTTCATCTAACTCATCCTCAGAATTTTCTTGGAAATCATGTATAACTGATGACATCAAATAACATTACATTTATACCATCATTTATCCCAAATAAATACTCACTTTTATATAATTATTGCAAGAATCGTTACTTATTTGATTAAAGTTGTAAATTGAAGTAATTACGGAGTGATTTGTGAAGACATGCTAAAAGGCACACTTTTTAGAGCTTAAACGATGATATTTGAAGATTGCTTATTTCTGCTCAATACGCCGTACCCAGAAGAGAAGATACGGCGTATCAGCGCCTGGACTTCACAACAAAACGCGTTTTTTCAATTCCCTATACGGCGTATCCTGCCTATCTACATACGTTGTATCCAGCTGGATAAACATTCAGAGATCCTGTAATAAATATAAACGGGGAAAGATATATTGATTGATTGTGAACGTAGCACGTACTCCAAGGAAATTACCCCTATACGTCGTATTGACCTTATTCAATACGGCGTATCCATTAATTTTCTGAGACTATAAATAGAAGACTCAAAAACGAGTTTTCAGTGTGCAAAATCATATTCTCTATACCATACACATAAAAGTCGATTTTCTGAAGAGAAGAAGAGCAGCCAAAGGTCAAGCATCGATCACGATTCCATAGAAGACACCGTGTAATTCCTATACTCTTGTAATCTTTAATTTTTGGTATCGTTCAGAAAAAACGTTTAGTTTACCTTGGTTATTTGATCACGCTTGTATAATTACAATGGTTATGGGTTAATACCCTCAGGTATTAGCAATCTTAATGAATATTTAATGTTTGGTTTGTTTTAATCTGATTGCTTAATTTATCATTGATTGTTTAATTATGTTTATCACCTAATACTTGTCTACGTGTTTGAATATGCGACCTATCATTCAACTGGGTCTAGTGATACCTAACAAGTAATATAGATACTGGTATAGCTCTCCATATTATGTTTTATATTACTGGAAAAATAAGATCACGAATAATGTTCTATCTTTACCTTTAAATATGATTGCTTAATTTATCGTTGATTGTTTAATTATGTTTATCACCTAATACTTGTCTACGTGTTTGAATATGTGACCTATCATTCAACTGGGTCTAGTGATACCTAACAAGTAATCTAGATACTGGGATAGCTCTCCATATCGTGTTTTATATTACTAGACCAATAGGATCATGAATAATGTTCTATCTTTGCCTTTAAATTATGAGCTTAGTTGGACCCATCGGACAGGTGACGTCCTGTATGCTTCAACCAATATGTTCTTAATTAATTGGTAAAGACTTAAACAGTGAACTACCAGTATATAAAATACCGTCAAACAATAAGTGGGTAAAGTCCCGATGGGCTAGGGTTTAATAAGATCACCATTGCTTTAATTCCTAGATAGATTATAATTAAACTAAAAGGATGCTTTATGCAGGTACATAAATTGTGACAGGATTCAACATGTCTAGGTCTTAGAATGATGTCCCTCATAAGTCTTAAGAATGATATGCCGCTTCGAGATAAGTAATCATTGCACTAAACAAACAAACCAGCATTTAATCAGATTTAATATGGCTAATACAGTTTTTTATCATTTGGCGTGTACTGCTCTTTTATCTTCTGATTGTCTTCTTACATGTTTATTATGTTTTAGATTGATTATTGTCACCATAAAACCTGTGCCAGTCTCTCAGGCTGAAAACCCCCCATTATCATTAGAACTAGGTTTAACATAGGTTTAACATAGGTTTAACAAGTAATTAGAATTAACTAGATTAATTAAAATACAGATAGAATATAAGGGTTAGACGACCGTCTGCTCATCTTAGTGTTACGATACCTACTTAACCTGAAACTCCCACCCGATTAGGTACACTGCCGGATAAAGTGATGTTTTTGGAGTAAAGTCGGCTAAATAAAAATTAAAAAACCCATGGTAATCAATACATTGAGACCCTGATCACACGACAGCACATCAAGTTTTTTGGCGCCGCTGTAATGTCCAGGGGGAGTGAAAAGTTTTAACCTTTAATTTTATTATATTCTAATCCTTAGTCAAGAAAAATTTAATTAGCATAATTTAATCTTGGTTTGTAATATAATTGCATTGCCGTGATAAATTTTTGTGTTTAAATTCCCAGCATTATTTAATTGTTTTTAAATTACTCTGTCAGGTAGATCAACTGATTACGCGTATCCACCAGTTGGATACTACGTAACCAAACCTTCTTACTCAAACAACGAATGATTATTGTAGTCTAACGACGTATCTGTCCTAACAAACAATACAAACATATTGTTAAACTCAATACGAGCGTACTACTTCCAACATAACAAATGTCGATATTTAAAATCAATTGAATAGCGGTGTATCAATCACCGATACAGTAACAGTTGCCGATTGTTTCCGTATTTGGGATTTCCGTTTTTATTATTGTGTTTTCTCTTCCCTGATGGCACACTCCTACTGATCATTAATTCTAACTCTTCAGGAAAATTAAGACATGAACCATGACGAAACTTACATCCGAAAATAACATTCGAATCACTTATGATTCGGACAGCACAACACGAAAGCTCAACATGGAAACCACGATTGAGATTGGGTACGAATTTGTAAAAATACTACAAGATAATTGCCTTCATCAAAAACACAAAACATCAAATTCCACAAAAATGAAAAGACGAAAGCCGTTATTGATTGCCAACCACATTGCAAAAGTACTAGAAATATCAGAATGGATTAAAAACCATAGTGCCGATAAAGATCAACTTCGGTTGCACGTATTTCCAATTTCACTTAATGGACGTGCAAGTGAATGGTGGGATATTGAAATAAAAGATACAATCACTACCTGGAAAGAATTGAGTAAGAATGTTTTTCATAAATATTATCCATTATCCCATACTTGCTATAGTAAAATCCCATATGACTTGGACAACGGGACAGATTTGTCTTCAGAATTCTAGAATGGTTGGTATCCAAATTCAAAAACACATGGATAAGAACACTAAGATGCGTCTATGTAATTTATGTAAATGAATATAATACTAAAGGGTCGATAAGCAACACTGAACCAAGTAAAGACGAATGTGATGAACCCTACAAGAAGAGCAAAAGAAAATCCTGTTCTGACTCATTCTTTAAGCCCTTTATGGATACACAAGAAGGGAATGAAATCTACAATTTTGAAGAAAGCAATAAGCATTTCCCTCAAATACTAGTCCATGCCGAAGTCAACTTTGGGAACCCAAATGAACTATGCAAATCTGAAGAATTCACGATCATTCGATACTCGATAGGGGTTAATGAAGAATTCATCACCCTCAGTCCAGGAAACTATAACGCTTGGGGAAAAACTCATGGAAGCATATCTAGCATTTACCATGACCTCTTCAACAAGAATTTTCACGGATGGTTCGTGAAGCGCATCAAATAGGAATAAGAAGGAAAAAGTCTAACTTAAAGACTAGCTGAAAGAAAAGTGCTTACCGGGAGACAACCCGGTTGTTTTTAATTATTTGAAAATTGTAATTGTTTGATTGAGTCTGTCTTCCCGGACACTCAATACGGCGTATCAAACCCTCTATGGATACACCGTATCGAACATGTCTTGACGTTATCAGTCTTTAATTTATGCATTTAATTTTTGTAAAACTTTAAAACATTTGTTTTTACAGGATGCAATACGGCGTATCCTTGGGTTTGGAATACGGTGTATTGACTTCATGTACAGTGTGTTTATTTGTTTTCCTACATTGTAACCATTGTATAACCGAGATAGGAATTGCACTTTTGTCTTCTAAACTTTTATGCATGACCTTGCTGTAAAGAAATTAACGATATGGTATACTCTGAAAAAGACGTGTGTTGAACTCGTACGAGCACGACGCCTCATCAACATACTTTTTGCTCAAGAACTCAAATTGGAGAATCATCCCGAGCAACATATCAGGGGAGTTCCTCGTTATAATTTTATTTCCCATTTTCTTTAATTGATTTTAATCAATACAACGAGGACGTTGTATAATTTAAGTGGGGGGATGGAGAATTAGAACGCCTACTTGTCCTTTCTTTTACAAATAATATGCTATTTGCATAAATTATGCCAAATTAAAAAAAAATTAGCATAACTTTTGCAAAAAATTACTAGTTACATGACCTCGCACACTATAACCCTTAATACCAAATTGTAAGAATTAAGCCTATTCCATTTCCAAACGTTTACTAAAAATTCCACAAAAATTATTAGTGTGTCGGTGATGTAGTGTGTATGATATTAGAAATCATAACACAATGGAGGATAGGATGGAATAAGCCAAATAAAAGAGAGAAAGTGAGATTGAAAAGCTTTCTAGGTGAGAGAAATGTGGTAACATGTAAAATGAAATTACTAACCCACCTCCTTCCAAGGCATAGAAGAGGCTTATATAGTAGCTTACAAAATCAGCCCTTAGGCTATGGTATGGGCTTACACGTTGGGCTTTATAACCCGGCCCATTACCGAACATTATATATTAAACGTTAAACTATAAGCTATAATAAATGGTACAATACATGGGGTGACCGAGTCTTTTTCTAATATCTAACAATCTCCCCCTAAGGGAGGTCACCCCAGAAAATACTAACTTAAGTTCATCAATCTTCTGATTGATCTTGTGTTCAGCTCGTAGACTTTTATTCTTCAGGTGATATCTTATACACAGATGTAATGATCTTTGTCTTGTGGCTTGTAATTGTACTTGATATGTGAACTTGAGCTTCTTTGAGAACATCAGCCAAATCTAATCTCTGATCATCAACTTGTGGTCTTTCGTACGTTTGTCTTGAGGAACATCTAGGACCTGCATGCACATACCCTTTCTTGATGGTGAAAGCTTGATTATTCGTCGTTCTTGAAGTTCCTTTAAATTTATTACTTGATCACTTCGAGAGTGCTTAGATATAAGAGTTGCGAAAGCTTTAAAACATATACTTGAGCTTTCATGAGGTCTTTAGACGTATTAGTCGAGTATGAGCATTGGGTTTATGGAACTAGACCCCCCCCTTTTCCACTTAGAAACTAGGTATTCTCCATCTATCTCCATCTTTACTTGAACCTATAATAAAATAGTTAGCAATAAAGCTTGTAGACGAATATGGCTTTGTGTCCATTGCAAGACTCGAACTGTGATTTTTGGATACAACAAACGGCCTTCGAACCACTATACCATACAAGAATTTGTGGTATATAGTACAAAAACAATATAGTTATGGTTTAATAAACACAATCCATTCCCTAATTATAGATATCCATGTATACACTATCCTTAAAAACCCTAAAAAAACCAAAACAATCGACTCATTGTTCTCATATTATCGAGAATAAATACTGTTATTGTTTAGATTCTGTGTATGTATATGGTGGTAGGTACACAACATTCATTCTAATAAAGTTGTGCAGCTCTTCTTCTCAAAACCTTAATGAATCACGTAAGAAAAGGTATGTATCTTCTTTACAAAGCACTAATGATTATGTATGAAATCAGGGGTGAATGTATGTTGCTATAGTGAATCCTAAAACCATAGTACGTCTCTTTAGAACTCATAATAATTTGCAAAACATTGTTTAATGATGTTACATTATCAGTTGAAAAGTTCCTTAAGACGTATAATGATCATTCGAATACTGAGATAGTTTATTTGTCTTTAATATTGGCTCTCATGTGTTTCTTATTTGTTATCATGTGTTTTCCTGATGATGGTGTTCTGGTGCGGTATATCTTTGTAACAAATTGGGCATAGGTGATTACAAAATACCTTGGTATGAACCTTGAGAATATGGGAGTAAAAATGCTTTGGGCTGGCAAAAAGGTGAACCTTAGCTTCCTACAACTATTGTTTACTCACTGCTAGCTGTATGAAGCTGAATACTAATTGTCTAATTACAATTATGCTGATTTGAGAAATTAAAATGTAGGTCACTGTATCAAAAGACGATATAGTTGTTCTTGATGGGGCTGGTGATAAGAAAGCCATTGAAGAAAGATGCGAGCAGGTAATACTCCTTAATATTTTTTGCGATAAGCCATTGGTGGTTTTTGGGTTTGTCTTAAAAATAATTAATGAATAAACTTCGCCTTTGATCAGATCGGAGGATTCACTAAAGCAAAGGTGGGCGAGAAAAAAAATAGAGTTATTGATGCTTTAAATGCTACAAAGGCAGCGAAGAAGTCATTGTTGTTATCACTCAAGATGTCGATACAAAAAAGTTTTTTAATCTTCTATGTTTCTTTACCTCATTTAGTCATTATCGACTGCTTAGATTCATTTAATCTGATATACTCCAAGTAATTTAGATCTTCTTTAATATGTTTTCAGAACCTATGTTTTCAGCTCCTAGATCTTCATGAGGTATTTATGTTTTAAAAGACATTTACTGATAGTTATTGTCCTTTAATATGCTTGATGCGTTTGTGGGCATGCACTTAAGACCAGTGCATAGAATTTCTATTATGATTGGAAAAGCATGATTAAATGTGGTTGGTATTGTGAATTCCCCTAAGCATTCGACAGTTAATTCAACCATGGGGAATGTCTAGATTTTCCCAAGTTAGATGAGTAGTTTAACTTCTTGAAACAGGTGAATGATTGCATATAAGGAGGAAAGGGAGCGTTGGAACACCCAAAATCTGATAGCAGTCTGAATGGTAACATTGGGGTTGCTACGTCAAAGTCAACAATCAAGATATAGGAAAACGACCTAAAAATTGGCTGTTTTAAACAAGAACATTCGAATGCTTTATAGCAAAATCAGAGTTTATACATTTGGTCCTTCTGTTTTGAAAAGAATAAGACATACTAATAAGTTCTTTAAACAAAAGCTTAATAATCCCAAAAGACGACATAAGTTTTTATAGATAAAGTTGCATCGAATTTAATTAAAACACAAAATCCGTTTTCATCGATATCCATCATGGCTCCCATCCAAGCTTATATCTGAGGACCTGAAATTAAACATGCTAAAGGTCAACACAAAGGTTGAGTGAATTCATAGGTTTATAAGTAAAAATGTGGACCAACAAGATTTAAGTACATGGAGGGAATAGTACATATTCCGAAGTCCAAAAACATGTATTATTGCACCTCTCAAGCTCATGACCCCGAAGCCTTAACTGTTTTTGCCCCAAGTGGGTAGGGTGTTTGCCAAACAACCTACAAGTTATTCTTAATGTTAAATGCACCATGGTCAACTTGTGACCAGAAATTCAAGGTGGGGATTGTTAGTCCCGATAGATCTATCCACAACACTAGCGCTCACAATAGTGGTAATTGACGGTTCATGATATGGTAGGGACTTAGATGGCACTGTGGTAACTTATGCAATAATATGCAGGTAATAATCTGGATAGCATACAGTTTAAAACAAAACACTTGTGTCCGTAGTAAAACAAGCATGTAATTCCCCCGTACGTAGCGTTATAAAACAAGGAGATAGAAATGGGGGCTATGAACTCACCTTAGGAGTGAAGTGATGAAATAATCAGGTAAATGGCAGAAAACGTATCACGAAAATATCCGAAAGCAACCTAAGTAAATATGGGTCGTATCAGTACTCAAGTACGTCGTCTAATAACTACCATGTACAATCCTATATAGTTATCATCATACTATCGTTCGGGCTATCATAATTAAGAGGTCATGACATGACGTACGAGGAGCTAGGATACTTTAAATCGTAAATCCAACAGTTCGTCAATACGACATCCGAAGAGGCCTCATTATGAAAATCCCCTAGTAATATAGCACTTGATTAACTAATACCACTATAGGTCTATTAGCTCGTATCACCATTAATTATTTTGAATAATTGGGTTGATAAGATAAAACGTTTATAATATATATTTTTAGTAATTTAACATAACTTTTGCGGTTTTTAAAGCCCATAATTTGACGTGTTTATAGCCCCACGCTTTCGTACAAAGACGAGTGATCAAAATATTAGATATTAAAATTTTCAACTTTCTGTTGTGAATAGTAATTTTACTGTTCACAACAGCTATAAACCCGTTTTTACGTTTTAATTAGCGTAAAACTCGTAAATGTCGTATTTTATTCGTTATAGTTTGTTTTTAGCGATTCTTCGAGTAGACGGATTCGTATTTAAAAGTTTTATCATATATTTGTTGTTTAAAATATAACTTTCTGTAATGATAGTACTTTTTTATAAAAATAGTTTTATAACCTGGTATTAACGTAATAAATCGTATTTTTATCGTTGTCTTTTTAGTTATTTAAATCGGTTTTTCAAGTTTCTTTTCATTTTGTGAATCGTCATGTGCGTATTATTTTTATAAAAAAGTCAGCACACTGTGTAAGTGTCGAATTTAAGCAGCCCTTTATTATCCAAGAGTATACTTTCTTTACACACTTTAAAAACCCTAATTTATACATAATCATGTTTATACTTAAACAACATGTTAACATACTTATAGATCCATTATTCCATGATATATACAACAACATGACATAAGAAAAAGTGTATAATTTCATAACCATAGGTAAAAACTCTTTTTACATATTCAAAGGTTCTAAATGGTGATTTAGCTATAAAGAACATGTAAACACATAAAATCATGAAATGAAAAGTATAAAGGTATTTAGATAACCTTAGGAAGGATGAATGATGGAGAACAAATGATCTAAACCCTTGTTTTTGTTATCAAACCCGAGATTATAACACTAGAAAAACCCTTAATCCTTTGAAACCCGAATCTTGCACAAACTTTCTTAAATCTTCGAAATGAGAAATCAACCCTCCGATCTTTCTTAGAACACCTTAGAATAGATGTAAGAACACTTGTATTTGATCTAGAAAATCAAAGTATGGATGTGTTATGGAGATGGTTTTGAGCAGTGATATATGATGAGAGAAATGAGAAAAATGTGTGAAAAATTAGTTAAGAAATATATATTATGATTTATGTTTTCTAGTTTAGGCTTTATATAGGGCTTAACTAAGGTTAAGGAACTTTAGTTAAGTTAACTAGGGTTAAGTTAAAGGAAAATATCTAAAAGATATTTTTGATAAATATCTAACAAATATCTAAAAAAATATCTAACAAATATCTAAAAAAATATCTAGGGTTATTTAGGGCATATTTAGTGATTTGTGATTTTCGGGTTCGCCTAAACGCGTTTTATTGCGAAACGTAAACGTTTTACGTAACCGACAAAAATAAAATATAAAAAGTTGATTACTACTTTCCTAAAAGTAGTATATTCGCTTTTTTTCTTACGCTCTGATGGAATACTTTAATTCGTTTGGTGTCCGTTTACATTAATCGTTGATTTTTAGTTTACGCGATGTAACCTGATACTTAATATTAAAAGCGAACGCGTACGAAAAAAAATAACTCGTAAAATAGATGACGTCGAAAATGACCTGAAAATACGGAATGTTACAGCTGTGTCCCATGTGGTACTCTTAATAGTGGTCACTTAGAATGAGAAAATGTCAAATCAGTTTTGATGCATAACATTTGGAACGTGATGCGAGTTTTGTTATTGCACGAAGAAGCTAGTTAAAAATACGTAATACGTCCCAAAGAGAGGTATTATAATTCCAGATTGGCAGTTAAATATGAATTTGTGCTAAAATTGTTTCTTTGTGAATTATTATTCTATAAAAGTTTCATCTCAGGCTGCTCTAAAAGCTGCACAATAGACTAAAGATGGAAGAGATATAGAATTTTCTAACCTTCGTGCTGAATAGAGGTTAAATGCATTGGTAGTCACTGATTCACGTGAAATTGGACTTCATTGGTTCTATTTATTTTTATATTCTTTTTTAGGTACTAACTATTTTTATACTTTTTCTCCTCGCCTGTTCGAATCAGAACGTAAAAGATGAGACTTTAGGTGCCATGGAGCAGTTAAAAGAAAGTGAATCTGAAGCAAAAGCTCTTCGTACAATAACACAAAGAATGTAGTATATTGGATATCATAACACAAGAATGAATGATTGGGTTGGCTAATTATCTAGAGAGAGAAAGTGAGGTTTCTAGTAAGAGAAAATGCAATAGCATGAAATGTGATAAAAAGAACAACCAACCCCTTCTCATGGCTAGAAAAGGGTTTATATATAAGTGTTTGTGAGCTTTATGGGCTTGGGTATGGGCTTACACTTGGGTAAAAGACCCGGCCCAATACCGAAAGCCATACGCTTACTTTCTAACTACGAGCTATGCTATACTAAACGATACACGGGGGTGACCGAGTCTTTTTCATAATCCTAACAATCTCCCCCTAAGGGTGGTTCAACCATAAAATTACAATTTATATATGCATTCTAGAGTTGATCTTTGACTCTAGTCGTAGACTTTGGATTCTTCATTCATTGACTTTCATTGTACTCGTATAGTGATCTTGAGCTTTGTTCATTAGACTTGTGTGATCTTCGTGCTTTCTTTGAGGATCCATCAGCCTCAGTAATAAATCTCTTAATCATCCTTGTTGTGAAGTGTTGCCTTCATGTGATGTTGTGACCTTCGGACCCGCATGCTCACACTTTTCTTGATCATGATACTACTTCTCAGAGTTGCGGAAGCTGTGTTGTAGGTCATTCAGTTGTCATGATGTCTTTACTTGGTACATTACGTGTTATGAGATTGGGTGGTGAATTGATCCCTCGGGAATGAGGTATCTCCTTCTCCATCTTTTGCTTGCTTCTGTAATAAAACAGTTTATCAATAAAGCTTGTGGGCGAATATTGGCTTTGTCATTCGCCTGTGTTCTGGTGGATTAACTCTCCGATATCCGTGAGGACCGACTGTGATCAGGTAGATTCTCTTAAGAGAATCTCTGACAGGATTCCAGTATATATAAGTATTAGATCATCACAAATGTATAAGCTCTGTATCACCATACTTGCTTGTTCTCTTTATCGGAACGTCTCAAAGCAGACAACACGATAAGAGTGAATCGGTTAGTTACTGTCTTACCGATTAAAAGATAAAAATTGATTTGAAAATCAATCGACGTGTGTTATTGACGGAAAGTTTTTTGTTGTACACATCGATAGAGATTTTTATCGCACAAAATAAAATTTCATCAGAAACACATTTATTTTGAAAGATATACACAGTCGATGTGCTAGAAAATCAGTTGTTAAGCACATCGAAAGGTTTTTCAAAAGCTATTCGTCAATTCACTGTCTGGAACAAGTTTGATTCATAAAGAATCGCACCATCGTTGCTTTCCATTTGTCACAAGTTTAATCCATAATGGATCTCACATGTCACCTACCAAGAGCTTGTTTGATGTTGGCTCTAGAAGGATTTCCATCTTCATTGTGAGTACTTTCGTATCACTCGGATGTTCTGGCAATACCACAAGGATAATGCGTAGGACTCTTAAGATCTTTACTTGTTGTCACAGTGTGTGAAGAACAAGCATAGTTTGTATTAGTGTCCTAACGAGATTTGTGGATGATCTCATGGCTCTAGACTCAATAGTGCATTTTTGGTTTTTAGTAGTCGGAGGCTGGAGCAGACTACCACCTTTTCAATATCATCAACTCGGACGTGAGAGACGACGATAAGAAATGTATTGATCTACGTGAGAAATGAAACAGAATCCTTTGAGGATCATGAGTAGCTAGGGGAAGGGTTCGTATTGCCACAAGTATTCACTGGGTCCATGATACTTGTCTTCAATATCAGCAATCAATCATGTGATTCTGACAGCATATGTATTGACCCGGTTTCTGCCTAATGTTTAAGGAGGGCTGCTTTCTTTTCACCCTTTATCTTAACATTTCTTTTTCATTCTTCAACCCCTTTCTGTGCTTACGAGAGATTCATTACTATGTTCCTATATTTAGTTTATTCCAGTACTAGCTCTATCTCAGTCCGCACTATTCCCTTATACTCACATAACTCCTTTTGTAATCATACCTAAGGACTTCTACATTAACTAGTGGGTTGTCCCTAGGTAGATCTCTCCGGTTCTGGCGGGATCATGAGAACATGTACCTAACCATACCATCCTTGATAAATTCCGATAAGTAAATAACAGGGTCGGTCTTTTGGTACTGTTCTCTTTGCCATAAAACCATTTGAAAATCAATCAAGGTACGGGCGATGTAAACATCAAAGCATTAGTACCTCGATTGTATTAATTCATGAAACTGCTCCCCCTCAACATGTGCGTCGATATTTGAAATTGTTTGGCACATGAAGGGAGGAGTACCTGCTTGAGTCTTAATAGATTACATTTTTATCAGATTTAATATTTAAATCACATTCTCTCCCCTGATCAAAAATTTCAAACCCTTTGAGATTTAGGATCTCAATTGATTTAAATATGTTAGAAAATTTAGGAGAAAATGTGGTCTGATTAAATACAAGCCGATATTGGAACCTATATATGCTCCCCCTCAATTAATGAGGGATTCTGTTAGTGTCAGTTATGATGAGTTTATAAATGATTTGGAGTTAACGAGAAACTCATGAAAAATTCATTAAACTGACACATAACACTGATTACCACACTACTTATTGATGTACAAGATTATGATATGAAATATAGGAACTGACATGTTTAAATCAAGTATGAATGAGTCATACTGTCCTCTGCAACAGTCTTTTGTCAGTCATTGTTTTCCTTGCACCAACCAGCATTTCTAAACTCCTCTTGAAATGTCTTTCCAGCAAGAGGTTGAACACATTTGAACATAAGCTTGTATGGTTGGTGGTGTGGGTGTTGATGCTGTCTTTTCAGTAACCATTGAGATAACAGGGTCAATGAGTGAAGTTCGTTGGACAGCAAGGTCCTCTTGATGAATGGGAACATCCACCATTGATTGAATCTCGAGTTTTGGCAGATGACTGAGTTCAAATTGGTTGTAATGTACATTCAGCTTGTTTCTCTGCAACTACTTGCTGTTAGTTTTGTTTCTCAGCTTTGTATTCCTCATCTTTGGAGAACATCATGAACTTCCTTAATAGATTAAGGAAAGTAGCTACTGAGCTACCAGAATTGTCCTTTGGCTATCGGAAACCTCTAGTGTTAGTACCAGATCCCTTACTTGAACTTTGGAAAGTTGTTGAATTTTGTAGGTCAAGCAAGCTTTATTATCTTTTTAGAAGCTTCAATAGCTTTCCTCCTGAATTAGCAATCATTTCTTATGTAGATTCATGGCTAACTTGCATACCCCATTAAGAAGACTTGATGTGTAAAGCCCAAATATCCTAAATACACAATTAATTCAAAACCGAAACACCAAAGTCAATTAAGACTCGGATATCTGAATTTCTCCTTATATGATAGAGATGATATAAATTGAAACACCAAAGTCAACTAAGACCCGGAAGTCACAATTATACCTCTAAATAGCGCAATGATAACACCTAAGGTTAACTAAGTCCTGAATTGTCCAATTTCTTCTTGCATGATAATAGACTATCTAAAGAATAACCCATACTTATCAAACCTATGTGTACCTCTTTTGTTAACAGATTCTACTCCTTCGAAAATAAGCTTAGTGATTGACAGATTGGGAAAATATTAAATGAATCAGAAACATATCATCAACTTTAAGGCTTCTAACACTACGTAATTATTTCCAAACAATCCTAAGCCTTTAAAAACTATGAGGTGTTGGCAATCTTGGTCGTCTGAAGTTTTTAAGCTAAGTCAACTGATCATGAAATTATATTTAGCCCACTAAGTGAATAACTTTATGAACCTGAAGTCCCTTAGAGTTAAATTAATTAACTTCCCCTCAAATCATTATCATTAAGTTTTAAAACTTTTTCCATATAAGTTCCGTTGAATGTTGAATATAATTCGAGAAAAACCACTTTCTGCCCTGAACAAAGGACAGTATATTTATTAGTAAAGAATCTATTGTATTTGTTCGAGTGGTCGAAATTTCTTGAAACTCTGTTTGTAATGTCGAACTGATTTCTGATTTGGATTAGAACACTTTTTCAAAGGTATACATGAACTATGATTTTATAATATCATTATGTGAGACTAAAATCATTCGGGTTATAAAACTTGTACCCATGGCAACCTAGGTCCTTCTAGTTGCAAGTCAAAAGGCGTAAGTTCCTAATTACCATATTACTCTATTATCTATACCATTATATATATATTTAAATCGTTGCATTCTAAACCTTAAAGGATGAAACAAGTAACATCTAAAGCTTAAATGAGTTAAAATACATTAACTCCCCTTTTAAATCATGATCCGTTACTGTCAAACCTTTTTGTTTACTCCATGTTTGAAAGATCATTTTGAAAGAATTATTAGCACATTTCTCCCCCTCAAATAATGTCTCGTTTTCTATTTAAAGAGCTGTAGACATTGTTTGAGTGATAGAAAATT
This sequence comes from Tanacetum coccineum, assembly GCA_026074375.1. NCBI lineage: Eukaryota > Viridiplantae > Streptophyta > Magnoliopsida > Asterales > Asteraceae > Tanacetum > Tanacetum coccineum. The sequence continues at coordinate 35,864 of BQNB010022250.1, read as the reverse complement.
CTTTTAAAATCTTTTATGATGAGAAACTGAGATGACTGATTTGGTTTTTGAACGACAACGCCTTTTTCAACACGTGTAACACAAATAATTTTTAGAAGAATCATAGACGAAAAATCATTTGGTTAAAAAGAAGACTTATCTTCTTGATCAAGAAATAATGCACTGAAGCGTACATTAGATCGAGGTTGCAAGGATATAAGGTAATCCATGCCCGGGAGAACTTAATCACCCGTTGTTAGGAACAACCGTCTTTTTGGCGACGTGCTTTCTATTTGAAAGCGGGTTGCAGTCTGAAATAACTACAAGCCATAAAGACATGTTTTGAAAGGTTTAAACTTCCGTTCGAGCTTCATTTAAAGACCCGTGTCATTATTGAATGACATTTCTAGGACCGTAAATGTTATCGATAAACGGAAGACATGTCTTAAAGAAAACTATTTTTGGCATTTTCTATTTTCTGATTTTTATGGATTTTTGATGGTTTTATATTTTTCTATTTTTCTTTTTGGGTTTAAGTATGTACATATTTACATAGGATACTTGAAGCCAATCCGTTACTCATCCTGATCATCCTGAAGACTTTTGAGTGTCTCCGGCTTCATACACTTCATGCCAAGCCTTGGGAGAATGAATTCGAATCGTCTCTGGGCAGCGCCTTAGTGAATATATCCGCCAGTTAATACTCTGTCCTCACAAAATACAACTCAACCACTCCTTTTTCCACTTGTTCTCTGATGAAATGATGTCGGATGTCGATGTGTTTAGACCTGGAGTGCTGAACGTTGTTGCAGCAGAGGGCTATGGCACTCTTGTTGTCACAGTACAGAGGGATGCGATTGTAAGCGAAGCCATAATCTGATAATTGAGACCGCATCCATAGGATTTGGGCACAGCAACCAGACATCGCGATGTATTCAGCCTTTGTAGATGAGATGGACGTGCTAGTTTGCTTCTTTGATGACCAGCTGACTAACTTATCACCAAGGAACTGAGCACTGTCAGATGTACTTCTATTAGTGTCCTGACAACATGCATGATCTGCGTCTGCGTATGCTGTTAGTGCCATGGCGGTGTCTTTCGGATACCAAAGACCCATATTGATGGTTCCTTGGAGATACCGAAAGACCCGTTTAACTGCCTCAAGGTGCTTTTTAGTGGGCCTAGATTGATATCTAGCACACATGCACACAGCAAATACGAGGTCAGGTCTACTGGCTGTGAGGTACATCAGGGACCCAATCATGCTGCGATATTTGGTCTGGTCAACAGGGGTCCCTGAGAGGTCCTCATCCAGTTTTGTTCGCTCCACCATAGGAGTGTCAACAGGGTCACTTTTATGAAGATCAAATTTCTTTAAAATCTCATTTGCATATTTAGATTGATTAATGAAAATGCCTCTAGGATTTTGAGAAATTTGTAAGCCTAAGAAAAATGATATTTGACCCATCATCGTCATTTTATTAGAAAAACGGCCACAATCTTTGGGGTCGGTTGAGGCAAATATGATATCATCAACATATATTTGAACATGAAGAGTGTGTTTGCCTGTTTTCCAAAAAAAAAAAAAAAAAAATGTAACAAGGTTGGATCGACGACACCCTTAGAGAATCCTTGTGCCAGAAGAAACTTTGACAAAGTGTCATACCATGCCGGGGGAGCCTGTTTTAACCCGTAAAGTGCTTTCTTCAGACGATAGACATGATGTGAGACGTTCTGGTCACAAGCTTCTAGTTGGTGGGACATAGACCTTATCTTTGAGCTCGCCATTTAAGTAAGAATGCAGTTTTTCAGGTCCATTTGATAAACTATCATGTTTTTGCTGGCGGCATTGGCAATGAATATCCTGATTGCTTCAAGACGAGCAACTGGGGCGAAGGATTCTTCAAAATCTAGACCTTCTTCTTGACAAAATCCTTTTGCCACAAGACGTACCTTGTTTTCCATACACATCACTATATCGTCAAGTTTCACCCTTATAAATCACTTGAAGAGCATAATCATGGCCTCTGTCTGGACGGGTTGGTACTAATTCCCATACGTCCAGTCGATCAAATTTATGAATTTCTTCTTGCATGGCTTGAAACCAGCAGTCTTCAGTAGCTGCAGATTTGAAGTTTTTCGGTTCTACTTTGGAGAGTACGAAATTGTAGAAGCACCACAAAGCATCCGTAGCAAGCTATTTCCAAGTAGATACCGGTCGAGAGGGATTCCTAATAATGTTATCAAGAGGATGCGAGTCGGTCCATTTCCGAATATGTTCACGAGGTTGAGTGGATTGGTTGGGTTCTGGAATCATGATTTCAACAGTTGATGAAGCTTCAGTGGTTGGATTGGGGCGGAACACATTAACAATATGTTTGGGATCAGGCTGCTGAAAACAGATTTAACTTATGGCGTATGTGCTCACCTGATACTCCATGCATTGTACGAAGAGGAATGATGATCTTAATGGTGATGATATATGACTTCCGATGGTTTCTGCGTCGAGATCCATGGAAATAGACACTGTGGACTGTGAGGAATGACCGGGTCTTGTTACTACTTAGGAATAGGATCCTGACGGTTACCCGGTGGTTAAAATATTCATCAAAAAATAGGTTGGTTAACTCTCCAATTCTTTATTTGTGGGAGGATGGTACATATGGTTTTGCTAGGACAGGTTTGGGTACGAAGCCCTGAACTTATAGTCCAGGCGTTCAACCAGGCTAGGAGCGGTTCCTTGGACTTGGATATATAACAGGAGCCTTATGGCTCAGTCAGATCATCTAATTGAACGTGTATAGTTTTCATGATATTGTCAGGTGTGTTTGTTGTAGATTTGTAAACTTTTTCTGCTCGGTGCATATCCAACGAAAATTCCAATATCAGTCGTTGGTTGTAGTTTTCCATGATTCTTCGGCATGTCATTTGTAGGTAAAAAAATAGCACCAAAGACCAGAAAAATGTGAGATCAAACCTTTTTAATTGTATATAGCTCAATATGGGGTTTTGTCGTGCTGTGTGTGAATAGGAATGGTTTTGGGATGTATACGGCAAGTAGCCACAGCTTCAGCACAAACGAAACATCGGTGCATTTAGGAATAGATTACCAGTGCTGAGCTTGCCTCGACAAGAGTTCGGTTCCGTCTTTCGACAACGCCGTTCTGCTGTGGAGTCCTTGGCACTGTCTTTTGGTGAAAGATTCCAATGCTTTCATAATAATCATATAGAGTCTTATTGACAAATTCAGTTCCATTGTCAGTGCGGATGAATCTTACAGTTTTGTTGAGACCGACTTGTTATTTAGCTTCAGTAAATTTAATGACAACGTTGGTGTTTCATCCTTTGATTCAAAAAACTTGTCCCACGTAAACTGGAGAGTAATCATCGACGGCATGACCTAAGATGTATTTCTTCCCATTAATAGTTTGCTACACGCATCGGGTCCACATAAATCGGATATGGAAGGACTATGTTTTAGAACTTCCAAATTGGTGTTTTCAGTTTTGGGTTTGTGAGTATGCTTTTTCTCTTTCCTAATTGACATGCAGAACAAAGGTGATCTTTTTTAAACTTCAATCTAGGTAAGCCTCTGACAAGGTCTTTTCTTGCAAGATCATTGATGGTACCGAAGTTCAAGTGGTTTAAACGCCGATGCCATAACCATGATTTGTGCTTGGAGGCTTTGGATAGCAAGCAAATTGGGGAGGACAGGACTTCTCATTCTTCAACAGAAATTGGTTGTATAAATTAGAAAACAGATCTTTAACGTAATTCAAACACCATCCGTATCACGAACATAACAAGAATGCTTTCTGAAAGCAACTTCCAAATCCGAATCACAAAAATTGACCGACAAAAAAAAATTAATGCCACAGGTCCTTCCACGGGAATTACCCTAGAGATTGCACTATCACCAACGACATGATCTCCATAACACATATCAGCTACCAAAGTGGTCATTCCCGGAAATCTAATTGTCCCGTATAACTTTTTCACGAAATTCATGAGCCAATTGAGCGATCCCCCGTCATATGTTTTGAACAGCATGAGTCCAAATACCAAAGGTTCGATTTGTACGACTGCATTTATTAAAACAGGACAAAGATGGAGAGTTGGAAAAAAGTTGGATCCCCAATGTTGGTTGGGTTCTGGTTGGGTTAGGCTCGGTGCAATTGGTGACATTCTGGTAGTTTGATGAGCCTAGTTAAAGGGCACTGAATCACCTAGGGTGAAATGTTCTTCCTGTGGGGGTCTCCATTGATAACCAACATTGTTAAGTGTTTTGCCAGTTGGTTTTTAAATTTGTTTGAAATGTTTAGGTTTCCACACTTGTTTAACTTGCCTAGGTTTCCAAACTTGCTTTACATGACGCACAACATTTTTAACATTGGGGGATGCATTCATAGATTGCAAATAAGTAACCACACACATATCATGAGTAACGAAAATAAGCATTGTTACATGTTTGGCACACAGAATGGGGTTAGAATTAATTACAGTTACGTTTAGAGCTTATTATAGAATCACATGATTCGTGTTTTAAGACCTAGAATCTAACTTGTCCTAGGGTGTTCTTCTACTTTCTTCATGTTGTCACTTTTAGCTGGCGGGATCTGATGTTTCTTGAGTATGCTCCTAGGCTGAGATCCCGATAGCATCGTGCAAAGTTACTCTGTAAAAGAGGCACAGGGGACATTAGGACTGCTGGTGTGCATTGTGGGCTTTACGTGTTTGTGTGTGTACTACTTGATGTTGCAATTTGGTCCTCAAATGTAACTTGCTTTTTCCTAGGGGTGTGTGCATGCTTCTTTTCTTTTTTATTGGAAGACCTTTGGGCACGGTTACCATACACATTATTCTAATAGTTCAATGAGGAATGCTTTAGTGGTAACGGCAAGCAGATAATAAGTGATCCTATCTATAAGGTCTACTCAAATTTGGCTTCTTCCACTATTCGCGAATGTTAGTTTATCTTTTTTTTTTATTTTTTTTTTTTTTTTATTTTTTAAAACTTTCCTTTAAGATGCCTTAGAGATATGTAAGATAAACTTTCCCTATTGTTTCCTATTGCCTGAGGGGAATTGGTTCTCAACATCTATAGCATACTTTCCTGGTGCAAGTACATTTGGTTTAACCTGATTTGTAGTGACACATGAGACCAGTGTTCTGTAGTTGGACCTTTAAGATCTCTCATTTTCATTTTTTAAGGGCAGTTATCTGTTCTGTATGCTTAGGCAAGCGTAATCTTGAATCGAAATTCATACAATTCCTTGTTGTGCTGCTTAATCTTTCGCAAATTTTTGCCCTAAAAAGCTCATTTTGTTCTTGAAGACCATTAACCTTTTCAGTTAATTATGAGATCTGAAAGTCTCGGGCCCTAAAATCAAGTGTTCGGTCTAGTTCACTACGGGTCTCCTTAAGTTGAGATATTTGCATTTTCAGCTTTTGGATGACGTTGTCTTTTCCTTGAAGTGAAGCTTTCATTTGACCGATCACAAAAACCGGATGTCTAAAATGAGTATCATTAAAGGCCGTGCTGAAGATGGTTTATTCTGAAAACTATCTTTAAGGTTTTGATACTTTAACTGTAAGTTTAGGTGATTTACCTCAAGATTGGAAAACCGGTTTAAAAGTTCATTATAATTATCCTTATATGGATATTATCACGTAAATAGAAAGCTTTGCTTCAGTTCAGCAACGGGCTTTGACCAACTTATGAGCCTTTGCATTTCAGTAAATCTAGATACATTAAGCTCATAATTCGATGCAACATAAAACACTTCTTTAGACAAACCATTAGCGATTATATTATCATGTTCAATAGAAGGTTTTTCCGTTCAATCTCATCATGTTTCCTATCAACAATACTTTGGTCAAGTTCAGCTTCCAACTCATCAAAGGCATCACTCATTTCTTTAACTTCTTTTGTTAGAGCTTTTTGAATGCCCTCAAAATGTTCTTGAAGAGTTTTGAAAAATGGAATGACCTCCGTGAGGTAACATGTCTTGGTTTGTTCAAAACCCCTTTCCCCTTCAGTGATCCCAGTTGGTGTGATTCTCTTTTTACAGGTTTTCTCAAATTCGGAAAAAAGTTGTCTAAGTGTAAAAATGTTAATTTTCACTTGACTTTTGGTTGGAAGCACTCTAGGGACAAGCGTTGCAGGTGTATTTGGAGGATACACAGTCAACGCTTTGATTGGTCTAGTGTTCTGCTCTTTGAGAGCTTCAGCTTTCATCTTAACAATATCTTGAGACCAAAATATTTGTTCCAGGGTCAGTTGTTTCTGTGGTGTGAAGGTCGCTAAAAAATTCTCTTTCGAGTAATTAGGCGGTGTGATATTGACCTTATTATCCACACATTCATTAGCTTTCATTTTATCATGCATTTTCTTCCTAGAAATTTCAGTAAGTTCTAGGGTCTCCTCCCCGTCACGTACTATGGCCGGTGCATGATTGGATGTGACAATTACATGACCACTATATAAGGTAGGTTGAACTTGTCTTGTACGATGTAGACATAGGGGGTTCTTGTAGCCAATAGCTACCTTATTCACCTCCATCATATGAAGGACCTTAGGTTTACACATCATGTGAACTGTTTTGAATTGACTGACCTTGGTTGAATAATTTATCCTTGACTTATCTTTTAAAGCTTTTAAGTCCAAAAATTCTTCAAGGTATTTATTTTCTTTCTGATTAAAATCCTTTTTCAAAGATGTAACTTCATCTACCATTAACTTGTTATGTTTGATGGTAGAGGCAATTTGCAATTTTACAGAATGAAGTTCCTTTTTTAAATTCTCTTCCTTAATATTACGGTCCATTATAACTTTTCTTAGTTGCCTCATTCAATCTTTTGTTCTCTTTCTGTTAATTCAAACCTGGCACGTCTTTTCATACAGTTCAACTTGTTCCTTTGTATATGCAATTTTGCTTCAGTTCAGCATTTAATGAATTACTCAGATACTGTTATGTTGGTTGCTTAAAGACAGATTGGGGCTTTAGGCTCGATAGATAAATATTATTATCTTCACGTACATATCATTTGGACCGTTAGAGCATTGTTTTGTACAAACTGGCACTGCGTTGTCTTTAATACTGATCATATTGGTCATATTACTACACGCGTATAATCAGCATGTGATGCTAACAACGTAGCTTGAGTTATACATTCGCTCATGCATCCGTGTTCTTCATGATGTTCTCAATTATAAGATCCTGAAAGTGATCATGGTTTTTGTTACCTCAGATAAGATGTCTGAATCATAAGACGGACCGGCTTTATCATACACTGGATCTACGGATGATAGATTTTCCATAAACATAGTTTGTGTCATGGGAGCCTCATCAATGTCAGAATCGTAAGCATCACAATCATCAGCTTGAAACACATTATCCACATTGAGACCTAAGGTCCTGGAACCGGTTGTCTCCACATCTTCATCAATAGCATTGTTCCGTCACCAGTAGGATCATAACTGCCTTTCATCCAAGGACTACCCCATTCTCTTGAGCTTGCATTAGCAACATCTTGTATTTGAGAGTATTCGGAGTTGCTGTGGATGCTTAGGGTTTGAGTTGCAGTTCCTCTGCTATGTCTGGCATACCGTAGCAGTTGCAGCAACTTAACTGCCTAGCTGAACTGGAATTAGAATTCCCCACCTGTTCTGTCGCCCCCATACCAGCTGCAACTGCACACCATGCATTATTACCCTGTCCTCGTTCTGTCGACTGATCATTTGAAACAAACCTTGCCTTCTTCACTGTAGGCTGGTTTCCTTGGGTTTGATGAAGTCTGAGTTGATTGTTTGTTTGAGGAAGGGGAGGTTTTGTTATGACTGGTGTGAGTAAGCAAGTGTGTGGTTAGGTTGTCAGTTGGAGGAAAGTTCCCAATTCAGATTGTGTGGTGTCAGCAGAGTGTGGTTGATGCTATGTGGTCGGTGGAATGTTGATGGATTTGTGAAATGAAATGTTGAGGGAAAAATTGGACATCAATGCAAGAGATCAATTGTCTGTTGTGTGAGACGTTCCAACATCATCTTATTCTCGTTGGCATGTGCCTCGTGTTGCTTCAAATAAGCATATAGTTGATCAAAGTTTGAATCCTTTAAGCCTTTGTTAAGTTTCACAGCTGTAACAAATCTACCCCATTCAGGCAACATGTTATTCACAAACTTTGAGTTCAACTGTATTTTTGACATTGTCATCTTGATGTTCCGCATGTCATTAATGAGCTTGGCAAACCTGACATAGTAGTCGTGAATGGTTTCGCCTTTGTTCTGATGAAAGTGTTCAAAGTCATCATACAGTTGTGATTCACGGTCTTCCTTTGTTAATTCTGATCCTTCCAAAAGCTATTCTTTCACATGTTCCCAATAATGTCCTTTTGCATCAGTTGTAATGTTAATAAGTGAATAGATATCTTTTGGTAAACCTTGAAGTATGATGTTTGTTGCCCGAATGTCTGCATTGTACCTATCCTTCTCATCCTGTGACAGATCCGAATAGACTCGAGGTCGTTTAAGGACCTAGTGGGTGAACCTTCAGTTCCTTCAGCAACAATTACTCGCGTGGTCCCCATCTGAAAAGGTCCTTCATCAATTGACTTTAAAATGTTTACCCCATTCTCCTTACCCCGACAGTACAATCGAATACGTTGTTGCCATGATGCAAAGTCAGTCTTATCAAGCATAGGTGGTCGGGTATCGGAACCGACACATTGGATGTCCTCTGAAAGATTAGCCATAGTGATTACTTATGATATGATTGAGTTGATCGATCAATGATTAGTGATTGTATGTTAAAAGTGATGATTGTTTATTGGATTAGGTGATATGTTGTATGATTGAGATTTGGCTTGGTTGAAATAAGTTAACTTAATGACGATAATGAAACTTAGGCAAAACGTAGCGAAGTCATGTCAAAACGCAGTGTAGTTTCCATCAAAACGCAACCTAGTCTTGTCAAAACGCAATGAGGAAAATGAGCCAAAACGCAGTCTGAGATTTGATCAAAACGCAACCTTGAGATTTGGTCAAAACGCAACCAAATAAAAATTGGGCAGAGTATCCCTTAGTCAAAACACAACACTTGTCTTCAAGACGCAACCTAGTCTTGTCAAAACGCAATGAAGAAAATGAGCCAAAACGCAGCCTGAGATTTGATCAAAACGCAACCTTGAGATTTGGTCAAAACGCAACCAAATAAAAAATTGGACAGAGTATCCCTTAGTCAAAACGCAACACTTGTCTTTAAACGGCACATGCGGTCAAAACGCAATGGAAACAAAAATCGCCAATTTCCAGGTCAAAAAGCAATGACCAAAACGACTCATAATAAGACAATAACGTAGTACTTGTTGTACTGTACAAAATGACAAAACGCAATGTACTTTTCTTTGAAAAAAAGCTTAGTACATAGTACACCATTACGCAACGAGAATGTCTCAGAAAGGTCAAAACGCAATGAAGTTTTTTCGATCTTTTTCACCTAAAAAAACTTAAAGTTACCCTTTGACGTTTTTTACTTTGTTTTCTTTTGCAAAACTTGGTCCTAGAAGGTGTATAACAACTATAAAAACACTAAAACTTTAACTCACAAACTTGTGAATCAAAGAGTGTTCTCTAAGAATAAGACCATAAACTTCAAAACAAAACTTTTTGATCTAAACTAACCAAGGAAACGCACACGCAATCTAGCTAATCATCCCATGGGCTCTGATACCAATTGTAGTATATTGGATATCATAACACAAGCATGGATGATTGGGTTGGCTAATTATCTAGAGAGAGAAAGTGAGGTTTTTAGTGAGAGAAAATGCAATAGCATGAAATGTGATAAAAAGAACAACCAACCCGCTTCCAGTATGTTGGAAAAGGGGTGTATTACAAGTGTCTTGTGAGCTCTATGGGCTTGGGTATGGGCTTAACACTTTGGTTTAAAAGACCCGGCCCAATACCGAAAGCCAAGAACCTAAAAGATGAAACTTTAGGTGCCATGGAGCAGCTAAAAGAAAGTGAATCTGAAGCAAAAGCTCTTCATACAATGACACAAAGAATGGTTTTGACTCATGAAGATATGGTAGGCTTGACTTTTCCATAGTAATGTTTAGAGGTGGCTAGATGGGTAGGCTAGGCGACAGCTTGAAACAAGCTGGTTCGGGATGGCCTAAAACACTGAAACACATGTTTCCCAAATATATTATGACTTAGATTCACTAAATCAGTTGGTTTCTGGTTTGGTGAGAATTTTTTAATATAGAGGTTAGTGTTGTGGACTGTATTAAGAAAGATTACACGGTTATTACCTTGCAATGCAAGGATCGACCTAAGCTGTTATTTGATATTGCATGCACCATAACTGACATGAAATATGTAGTGTATCATGAAGAGTAGTCCACACTGGGCAAATGGAAGCTTATCAGGCATGCCACTATTAAAATAGAGAAAATGTTGTTAATGAAGGGATTTTCTTTGCAATTTTTAGATAATCAATATATTATTTATTGGTTAATCTATGAATATTATATACGCCTGTGTTCTGGTGGATTAACTCTCCGATATCCGTGAGGACCGACTGTGATCAGGTAGATTCTCTTAAGAGAATCTCTGACAGGATTCCAGTATATATAAGTATTAGATCATCACAAATGTATAAGCTCTGTATCACCATACTTGCTTGTTCTCTTTATCGGAACGTCTCAAAGCAGACAACACGATAAGAGTGAATCGGTTAGTTACTGTCTTACCGATTAAAAGATAAAAATTGATTTGAAAATCAATCGACGTGTGTTATTGACGGAAAGTTTTTTGTTGTACACATCGATAGAGATTTTTATCGCACAAAATAAAATTTCATCAGAAACACATTTATTTTGAAAGATATACACAGTCAATGTGCTAGAAAATCAGGTTGTTGAGCACATCGAAAGGTTTTTCAAAAGCTATCGTCAATTCACTGCCTGGAACAAGTTTGATTCATAAAGAATCGCACCATCGTTGCTTTCCATTTGTCACAAGTTTAATCCATAATGGATCTCACATGTCACCTACCAAGAGCTTGTTTGATGTTGGCTCTAGAAGGATTTCCATCTTCATTGTGAGTACTTTCGTATCACTCGGATGTTCTGGCAATACCACAAGGATAATGCGTAGGACTCTTAAGATCTTTACTTGTTGTCACAGTGTGTGAAGAACAAGCATAGTTTGTATTAGTGTCCTAACGAGATTTGTGGATGATCTCATGGCTCTAGACTCAATAGTGCATTTTTGGTTTTTAGTAGTCGGAGGCTGGAGCAGACTGCCACCTTTTCAATATCATCAACTCGGACGTGAGAGACGACGATAAGAAATGTATTGATCTACGTGAGAAATGAAACAGAATCCTTTGAGGATCATGAGTAGCTAGGGGAAGGGTTCGTATTGCCACAAGTATTCACTGGGTCCATGATACTTGTCTTCAATATCAGCAATCAATCATGTGATTCTGACAGCATATGTATTGACCCGGTTTCTGCCTAATGTTTAAGGAGGGCTGCTTTCTTTTCACCCTTTATCTTAACATTTCTTTTTCATTCTTCAACCCCTTTCTGTGCTTACGAGAGATTCATTACTATGTTCCTATATTTAGTTTATTCCAGTACTAGCTCTATCTCAGTCCGCACTATTCCCTTATACTCACATAACTCCTTTTGTAATCATACCTAAGGACTTCTACATTAACTAGTGGGTTGTCCCTAGGTAGATCTCTCCGGTTCTGGCGGGATCATGAGAACATGTACCTAACCATACCATCCTTGATAAATTCCGATAAGTAAATAACAGGGTCGGTCTTTTGTTACTGTTCTCTTTGCCATAAAACCATTTGAAAATCAATCAAGGTACGGGCGATGTAAACATCAAAGCATTAGTACCTCGATTGTATTAATTCATGAAACTGCTCCCCCTCAACATGTGCGTCGATATTTGAAATTGTTTGGCACATGAAGGGAGGAGTACCTGCTTGTGTCTTAATAGATTACATTTTATCAGATTTAATATTTAAATCACATTCTCTCCCCTGATCAAAAATTTCAAACCCTTTGAGATTTAGGATCTCAATTGATTTAAATATGTTAGAAAATTTAGGAGAAAATGTGGTCTGATTAAATACAAGCCGATATTGGAACCTATATATGCTCCCCCTCAATTAATGAGGGATTCTGTTAGTGTCAGTTATGATGAGTTTATAAATGATTTGGAGTTTAACGAGAAACTCATGAAAAATTCATTAAACTGACACATAACACTGATTACCACACTACTTATTGATGTACAAGATTATGATATGAAAAATAGGACCTGACATGTTTAAATCAAGTATGAATGAGTCATACTGTCCTCTGCAACAGTCTTTTGTCCGTCATTGTTTTCCTTGCACCAACCAGCATTTCTAAACTCCTCTTGAAATGTCTTTCCAGCAAGAGGTTGAACACATTTGAACATGAGCTTGTGTGGTTGGTGGTGTGGGTGTTGATGCTGTCTTTTCAGTAACCATTGAGATAACAGGGTTAATGAGTGAAGTTCGTTGGACAGCAAGGTCCTCTTGATGAATGGGAACATCCACCATTGATTGAATCTCGAGTTTTGGCAGATGACTGAGTTCAAATTGGTTGTAATGTACATTCAGCTTGTTTCTCTGCAACTACTTGCTGTTAGTTTTGTTTCTCAGCTTTGTATTCCTCATCTTTGGAGAACATCATGAACTTCCTTAATAGATTAAGGAAAGTAGCTACTGAGCTACCAGAATTGTCCTTTGGCTATCGGAAACCTCTAGTGTTAGTACCAGATCCCTTACTTGAACTTTGGAAAGTTGTTGAATTTTGTAGGTCAAGCAAGCTTTATTATCTTTTTAGAAGCTTCAATAGCTTTCCTCCTGAATTAGCAATCATTTCTTATGTAGATTCATGGCTAACTTGCATACCCCATTAAGAAGACTTGATGTGTAAAGCCCAAATATCCAAAATACACAATTAATTCAAAACCGAAACACCAAAGTCAATTAAGACTCGGATATCTGAATTTCTCCTTATATGATAGAGATGATATAAATTGAAACACCAAAGTCAACTAAGACCCGGAAGTCACAATTATACCTCTAAATAGCGCAATGATAACACCTAAGGTTAACTAAGTCCTGAATTGTCCAATTTCTTCTTGCATGATAATAGACTATCTAAAGAATAACCCATACTTATCAAACCTATGTGTACCTCTTTTGTTAACAGATTCTACTCCTTCAAAAATAAGCTTAGTGATTGACAGATTGGGAAAATATTAAATGAATCAGAAACATATCATCAACTTTAAGGCTTCTAACACTACGTAATTATTTCCAAACAATCCTAAGCCTTTAAAAACTATGAGGTGTTGGCAATCTTGGTCGTCTGAAGTTTTTAAGCTAAGTCAACTGATCATGAAATTATATTTAGCCCACTAAGTGAATAACTTTATGAACCTGAAGTCCCTTAGAGTTAAATTAATTAACTTCCCCTCAAATCATTATCATTAAGTTTTAAAACTTTTTCCATATAAGTTCCGTTGAATGTTGAATATAATTCGAGAAAAACCACTTTCTGCCCTGAACAAAGGACAGTATATTTATTAGTAAAGAATCTATTGTATTTGTTCGAGTGGTCGAAATTTCTTGAAACTCTGTTTGTAATGTCGAACTGATTTCTGATTTGGATTAGAACACTTTTTCAAAGGTATACATGAACTATGATTTTATAATATCATTATGTGAGACTAAAATCATTCGGGTTATAAAACTTGTACCCATGGCAACCTAGGTCCTTCTAGTTGCAAGTCAAAAGGCGTAAGTTCCTAATTACCATATTACTCTATTATCTATACCATTATATATATATTTAAATCGTTGCATTCTAAACCTTAAAGGATGAAACAAGTAACATCTAAAGCTTAAATGAGTTAAAATACATTAACTCCCCTTTTAAATCATGATCCGTTACTGTCAAACCTTTTTGTTTACTCCATGTTTGAAAGATCATTTTGAAAGAATTATTAGCACATTTCTCCCCCTCAAATAATGTCCCGTTTTCTATTTAAAGAGCTGTAGACATTGTTTGAGTGATAGAAAATTCTTTTAAAATCTTTTATGATGAGAAACTGAGATGACTGATTTGGTTTTTGAACGACAACGCCTTTTTCAACACGTGTAACACAAATAATTTTTAGAAGAATCATAGACGAAAAATCATTTGGTTAAAAAGAAGACTTCTCTTCTTGATCAAGAAATAATGCACTGAAGCGTACATTAGATCGAGGTTGCAAGGATATAAAGTAATCCATGCCCGGGAGAACTTAATCACCCGTTGTTAGGAACAACCGTCTTTTTGGCGACGTGCTTTCTATTTGAAAGCGGTGTTGCAGATCTGAAATAACGACAAGCCATAAAGACTGTTTTGAAAAGGTTTAAACTTCCGTTCGAGCTTCATTTAAAGACCCGTGTCATTATTGAATGACATTTCTAGGACCGTAAATGTTATCGATAAACGGAAGACATGTCTTAAAGAAAACTATTTTTGGCATTTTCTATTTTCTGATTTTTATGGATTTTTGATGGTTTTATATTTTTCTATTTTTCTTTTTGGGTTTAAGTATGTACATATTTACATAGGATACTTGAAGCCAATTCGTTACTCATCCTGATCATCCTGAAGACTTTTGAGTGTCTCCGGATTCATACACTTCATGCAAGCCTTGGGAGAATGATTCGAATCGTCTCTGGGCAGGCCTTAGTGAAATATATCGGCCGTTAATACTTGTCCTCACAAAATACAACTCAACCACTCCTTTTCCACTTGTTCTCTGATGAAATGATTTCGGATGTCGATGATGTGTTTAGACCTGGAGTGCTGAACGTTGTTGCAGCAGAGGGCTATGGCACTCTTGTTGTCACAGTACAGAGGGATGCGATTGTAAGCGAAGCCATAATCTGATAATTGAGACCGCATCCATAGGATTTGGGCACAGCAACCAGACATCGCGATGTATTCAGCCTTTGTAGATGAGATGGACGTGCTAGTTTGCTTCTTTGATGACCAGCTGACTAACTTATCACCAAGGAACTGAGCACTGTCAGATGTACTTCTATTAGTGTCCTGACAACATGCATGATCTGCGTCTGCTGCCGATGCTGTTAGTGCCATGGCGGTTGGTCTTTCGGATACCAAAGACCCATATTGATGGTTCCTTGGAGATACCGAAAGACCCGTTTAACTGCCTCAAGGTGCTTTTTAGTGGGCCTAGATTGATATCTAGCACACATGCACACAGCAAATACGAGGTCAGGTCTACTGGCTGTGAGGTACATCAGGGACCCAATCATGCTGCGATATTTGGTCTGGTCAACAGGGGTCCCTGAGAGGTCCTCATCCAGTTTTGTTCGCTCCACCATAGGAGTGTCAACAGGGTCACTTTTATGAAGATCAAATTTCTTTAAAATCTCATTTGCATATTTAGATTGATTAATGAAAATGCCTCTAGGATTTTGAGAAATTTGTAAGCCTAAGAAAAATGATATTTGACCCATCATCGTCATTTTATTAGAAAAACGGCCACAATCTTTGGGGTCGGTTGAGGCAAATATGATATCATCAACATATATTTGAACATGCAAGAGTGTGTTTGCTGTTTTCCAAAAAAAAAAAAAAAAAAATGTAACAAGGTTGGATCGACGACACCCTTAGAGAATCCTTGTGCCAGAAGAAACTTTGACAAAGTGTCATACCATGCCGGGGGAGCCTGTTTTAACCCGTAAAGTGCTTTCTTCAGACGATAGACATGATGTGAGACGTTCTGGTCACAAGCTTCTAGTTGGTGGGACATAGACCTTATCTTTGAGCTCGCCATTTAAGTAAGAATGCAGTTTTTCAGGTCCATTTGATAAACTATCATGTTTTTGCTGGCGGCATTGGCAATGAATATCCTGATTGCTTCAAGACGAGCAACTGGGGCGAAGGATTCTTCAAAATCTAGACCTTCTTCTTGACAAAATCCTTTTGCCACAAGACGTACCTTGTTTTCCATACACATCACTATATCGTCAAGTTTCACCCTTATAAATCACTTGAAGAGCATAATCATGGCCTCTGTCTGGACGGGTTGGTACTAATTCCCATACGTCCAGTCGATCAAATTTATGAATTTCTTCTTGCATGGCTTGAAACCAGCAGTCTTCAGTAGCTGCAGATTTGAAGTTTTTCGGTTCTACTTTGGAGAGTACGAAATTGTAGAAGCACCACAAAGCATCCGTAGCAAGCTATTTCCAAGTAGATACCGGTCGAGAGGGATTCCTAATAATGTTATCAAGAGGATGCGAGTCGGTCCATTTCCGAATATGTTCACGAGGTTGAGTGGATTGGTTGGGTTCTGGAATCATGATTTCAACAGTTGATGAAGCTTCAGTGGTTGGATTGGGGCGGAACACATTAACAATATGTTTGGGATCAGGCTGCTGAAAACAGATTTAACTTATGGCGTATGTGCTCACCTGATACTCCATGCATTGTACGAAGAGGAATGATGATCTTAATGGTGATGATATATGACTTCCGATGGTTTCTGCGTCGAGATCCATGGAAATAGACACTGTGGACTGTGAGGAATGACCGGGTCTTGTTACTACTTAGGAATAGGATCCTGACGGTTACCCGGTGGTTAAAATATTCATCAAAAAATAGGTTGGTTAACTCTCCAATTCTTTATTTGTGGGAGGATGGTACATATGGTTTTGCTAGGACAGGTTTGGGTACGAAGCCCTGAACTTATAGTCCAGGCGTTCAACCAGGCTAGGAGCGGTTCCTTGGACTTGGATATATAACAGGAGCCTTATGGCTCAGTCAGATCATCTAATTGAACGTGTATAGTTTTCATGATATTGTCAGGTGTGTTTGTTGTAGATTTGTAAACTTTTTCTGCTCGGTGCATATCCAACGAAAATTCCAATATCAGTCGTTGGTTGTAGTTTTCCATGATTCTTCGGCATGTCATTTGTAGGTAAAAAAATAGCACCAAAGACCAGAAAAATGTGAGATCAAACCTTTTTAATTGTATATAGCTCAATATGGGGTTTTGTCGTGCTGTGTGTGAATAGGAATGGTTTTGGGATGTATACGGCAAGTAGCCACAGCTTCAGCACAAACGAAACATCGGTGCATTTAGGAATAGATTACCAGTGCTGAGCTTGCCTCGACAAGAGTTCGGTTCCGTCTTTCGACAACGCCGTTCTGCTGTGGAGTCCTTGGCACTGTCTTTTGGTGAAAGATTCCAATGCTTTCATAATAATCATATAGAGTCTTATTGACAAATTCAGTTCCATTGTCAGTGCGGATGAATCTTACAGTTTTGTTGAGACCGACTTGTTATTTAGCTTCAGTAAATTTAATGACAACGTTGGTGTTTCATCCTTTGATTCAAAAAACTTGTCCCACGTAAACTGGAGAGTAATCATCGACGGCATGACCTAAGATGTATTTCTTCCCATTAATAGTTTGCTACACGCATCGGGTCCACATAAATCGGATATGGAAGGACTATGTTTTAGAACTTCCAAATTGGTGTTTTCAGTTTTGGGTTTGTGAGTATGCTTTTTCTCTTTCCTAATTGACATGCAGAACAAAGGTGATCTTTTTTAAACTTCAATCTAGGTAAGCCTCTGACAAGGTCTTTTCTTGCAAGATCATTGATGGTACCGAAGTTCAAGTGGTTTAAACGCCGATGCCATAACCATGATTTGTGCTTGGAGGCTTTGGATAGCAAGCAAATTGGGGAGGACAGGACTTCTCATTCTTCAACAGAAATTGGTTGTATAAATTAGAAAACAGATCTTTAACGTAATTCAAACACCATCCGTATCACGAACATAACAAGAATGCTTTCTGAAAGCAACTTCCAAATCCGAATCACAAAAATTGACCGACAAAAAAAAATTAATGCCACAGGTCCTTCCACGGGAATTACCCTAGAGATTGCACTATCACCAACGACATGATCTCCATAACACATATCAGCTACCAAAGTGGTCATTCCCGGAAATCTAATTGTCCCGTATAACTTTTTCACGAAATTCATGAGCCAATTGAGCGATCCCCCGTCATATGTTTTGAACAGCATGAGTCCAAATACCAAAGGTTCGATTTGTACGACTGCATTTATTAAAACAGGACAAAGATGGAGAGTTGGAAAAAAGTTGGATCCCCAATGTTGGTTGGGTTCTGGTTGGGTTAGGCTCGGTGCAATTGGTGACATTCTGGTAGTTTGATGAGCCTAGTTAAAGGGCACTGAATCACCTAGGGTGAAATGTTCTTCCTGTGGGGGTCTCCATTGATAACCAACATTGTTAAGTGTTTTGCCAGTTGGTTTTTAAATTTGTTTGAAATGTTTAGGTTTCCACACTTGTTTAACTTGCCTAGGTTTCCAAACTTGCTTTACATGACGCACAACATTTTTAACATTGGGGGATGCATTCATAGATTGCAAATAAGTAACCACACACATATCATGAGTAACGAAAATAAGCATTGTTACATGTTTGGCACACAGAATGGGGTTAGAATTAATTACAGTTACGTTTAGAGCTTATTATAGAATCACATGATTCGTGTTTTAAGACCTAGAATCTAACTTGTCCTAGGGTGTTCTTCTACTTTCTTCATGTTGTCACTTTTAGCTGGCGGGATCTGATGTTTCTTGAGTATGCTCCTAGGCTGAGATCCCGATAGCATCGTGCAAAGTTACTCTGTAAAAGAGGCACAGGGGACATTAGGACTGCTGGTGTGCATTGTGGGCTTTACGTGTTTGTGTGTGTACTACTTGATGTTGCAATTTGGTCCTCAAATGTAACTTGCTTTTTCCTAGGGGTGTGTGCATGCTTCTTTTCTTTTTTATTGGAAGACCTTTGGGCACGGTTACCATACACATTATTCTAATAGTTCAATGAGGAATGCTTTAGTGGTAACGGCAAGCAGATAATAAGTGATCCTATCTATAAGGTCTACTCAAATTTGGCTTCTTCCACTATTCGCGAATGTTAGTTTATCTTTTTTTTTTATTTTTTTTTTTTTTTTATTTTTTAAAACTTTCCTTTAAGATGCCTTAGAGATATGTAAGATAAACTTTCCCTATTGTTTCCTATTGCCTGAGGGGAATTGGTTCTCAACATCTATAGCATACTTTCCTGGTGCAAGTACATTTGGTTTAACCTGATTTGTAGTGACACATGAGACCAGTGTTCTGTAGTTGGACCTTTAAGATCTCTCATTTTCATTTTTTAAGGGCAGTTATCTGTTCTGTATGCTTAGGCAAGCGTAATCTTGAATCGAAATTCATACAATTCCTTGTTGTGCTGCTTAATCTTTCGCAAATTTTTGCCCTAAAAAGCTCATTTTGTTCTTGAAGACCATTAACCTTTTCAGTTAATTATGAGATCTGAAAGTCTCGGGCCCTAAAATCAAGTGTTCGGTCTAGTTCACTACGGGTCTCCTTAAGTTGAGATATTTGCATTTTCAGCTTTTAGATGACGTTGTCTTTTCCGTAAATCCATCAATCATAAATTTTGGGGATAAAATTAGGGTTTGAGATATGAAATTAGGGTTTGTGTTTGTGAATTAGGATCGGTGGTTGTGTGTGTGTGTGTGTGTGTGTTTTATCTCATTTGTGTGAGATATGAAATGAAGAAGACGGGGGAGAAGAAAAAGACGAATGTACCCTTGTCGTAAAATGAGACGGGGTGTTTTTTTAATGTGTATTTATCTTAACCGTTGGATGAGAACTAAATGAAGGATGGAGATGGGTTCATTGGATCTATGCCAATTTTAGGGTCTATAATGAACTTTTGGCTCTATAATTAACTAGCAGGGTACTCGCACAATGCGGCGACGGGTACCTGTTGACTTATTCCGTTCAATCTCATCATGTTTCCTATCAACAATACTTTGGTCAAGTTCAGCTTCCAACTGATCAAAGGCATAACTCATTTCTTTAACTTCTTTTGTTAAAGCTTTTTGAATGTCCTCACAATGTTCTTGAAGAGTTTTGAAAAATAGAATGACCTCCATGAGGTAACATGTCTTGGTTTGTTCAAAACCCCTTTCCCCTTCAGTGATCCTAGTTGGTGTGATTCTCTTTTTACAGGTTTTCTCAAATTCGGAAAAAAGTTGTCTAAGTGTAAAAATGTTAATTTTCACTTGACTTTTGGTTGGAAGCACTCTGGGGACAAGCGTTGCAGGTGTATTTGGAGGATACACAGTCAACGCTTTGATTGGTCTGGTGTTCTGCTCTTTGAGAGCTTCAGCTTTCATTTTAACAATATCTTAAGACCAAAATATTTGTTCCGGGGTCAGTTGTTTCTGTGATGTGAAGGTCGCTAAAAAATTCTCTTTCGAGTAATTAGGCGGTGTGATATTGACCTTATTATCCACACATTCATTAGCTTTCATTTTATCATGCATTTTCTTCCTAGAAATTTCAGATTGTTCTAGGGTCTCCTCACAGTCACGTACTACGGCCGGTGCATGATTGGGTGTGACAATTACATGACCACTATACAGGGCAGGCTGAACTTGCCTTGCACGATGTAGACATAGGGGGTTCTTGTAGCCAATAGCTACCTTATTCACTTCATCATAATAAGACCTAGGTTTACACATCATGTGAACTGTTTGAATAGACTGGCCTTGTTTGAATAATTTATCCTCGACCTTATCTTTTAAAGCTTTTAAGTCCAAAAATTCTTCAAGGTATTTATTTTCTTTCTGATTAAAATCCTTTTTCAAAGATGTAACTTCATCTACCATTAACTTGTTATGTTGGATGGTAGAGGCAAGTTGCAATTTTACAGAATGAAGTTCCTTTTTCAAATTCTCTTCCTTAATATTACGGTCACATATAACTATTCTTAGTTGCTCATCAATCTTTTGTTCTCTTTCTGTTAATTCAAACCTGGCACGTCTTTCATACAGTTCAACTTGTTCCTTGTATATTGCAAGTTCAGCATTTAATGAATTATCAGCTACTGTATATGTTGGTGCTTTAAAGACAGATTGGGCTTTAGGCTCATGCAAATCATTATCTATCATCACGTACATATCATTTGGAACCGTAGATGCATTGTTTTGTACAACTGGCACTGCGTTATCCTTTACATACTGATCATATGGAGTCATATTACTATCACTCGTATAATCAGCATGTGAGTCAACAACGTAGCTTGGTTGTACATCGTCCTGCATCCCGTGTTCTTCATGATGTTCACAAATAGCATCCTGAAAGTGATCATGGTCTTGTACCTCAGATAAGATGTCCGAATCATAAGACGGACCGGCTTCATCATACACTGGATCTGCGGATGATAGATTTTCCATGAACATAGTTTGTGCCGTGGGAGCCTCATCAACGTCAGAATCGTAAGCATCACAATCATCAGCTTGAAACACATTATCCACATTGAGAGCTAAGTCCTGAACCGGTTGCTCATCCACATCTTCATCAATAGCATTGTCCTGTCCACCAGCTAGGAACAATAACTGCTCTTCATCCAAGACTACCCCATTCTCTTGAGCTTGCATCAGCAACATCTTGTCTTTGAAGTATTCGGAGTTCTGTGGACGCTTGGGTTGAGTGCAGTTCCTTGCTATGTGGCCTACCCCGTTGCAGTTGTAGCACTTAACCTGCCTAGCTTGACCTGGATTAGCATTCCCCACTCTGTTCTGTGCTCCCCCATAACCAGCTGCACCTGCACCCCGTGCATTATTACCCTGTCCTCTGTTCTGTCGACCCTGAACATTCTGAACAACAACCCTGCCGTCTTGTACTGTAGCTTGATTCCTTGGGTTTGATGAAGTTCTGAGTTGATTGTTTGTTTGAGGAAGGAAGGTTTTGTATGACTGGGTGAGTAAGGCAAGTGTGTTGGTTAGGTTCTCGATTAGGTTGTCAGTTGGAGAAAGTCCCAAGTCAGATTGTGAGGTGTCAGCAGAGTGTGGTTGATGATATGTGGTCGGTGGAATTGTTGATGATTGTGAATGATAATGTTGAGGTGAAACATTGGACATCAAGGCAAGAGGATCAACTGTCTGTTGTGTGAGACGTTCCAACATCATCTTATTCTCGTTGGCATGTGCCTCGTGTTGCTTCAAATAAGCATATAGTTGATCAAAGTTTGAATCCTTTAAGCCTTTGTTAAGTTTCACAGCGGTAACAAATCTACCCCATTCAGGCAACATGTTATTCACAAACTTTGAGTTCAACTGTATTTTTGACATTGTCATCTTGATGTTCCGCATGTCATTAATGAGCTTGGCAAACCTGACATAGTAGTCGTGAATGGTTTCGCCTTTGTTCTGACGAAAGTGTTCAAAGTCATCATACAGTTGTGATTCACGGTCTTCCTTTGTTAATTCCGATCCTTCCAAAAGCATCTTCACATTGTCCCATATGTCCTTTGCATCAGTGTAATGATTAATAAGTGAATAGATATCTTTTGGTAAACCTTGAAGTATGATGTTTGTTGCCCGAATGTCTGCATTGTACCTATCCTTCTCATCCTGTGACAGATCCGAATAGACTCGAGGTCGTTCAGGACCTAGATTGAGTGAACCTTCAGTTCCTTCAGCAACAATTACTCGCGTGGTCCCCATCTGAAATGGTCCTTCATCAATTGACTTTAAAATGTTTACCCCATTCTCCTTACCCCGACAGTACAATCGAATACGTTGTTGCCATGACGCAAAGTCAGTCTTATCAAGCATAGGTGGTCGGGTATCGGAACCGGCACATTGGATGTCCTCTGAAAGATTAGCCATAGTGATTACTTGTGATATGATTAAGTTGATCGATCAATGATTAGTGATTGTATGTTAAAAGTGATGATTGTTTGTTGGATTAGGTGATATGTTGTATGATTGAGATTTGGCTTGGTTGAAATAAGTTAACTTAATGATGATAATGAAACTCAAGCAAAACGCAGTGAAGAAACTGAGCCAAAACGCAGCCTGAGATTTGATCAAAACGCAACCTTGAGATTTGGTCAAAACGCAACCAAATAAAAAATTGGGCAGAGTATCCCTTAGTCAAAACGCAACACTTGTCTTCAAAACGCAACCTGCAGTCAAAACGCAATGATCCAAAACGCAGTGACTCAAAACACAGTCTTTTTCTTCAAAACGCAATGCCTCAAAACGCAGTGACTCAAAACGCAGTCTCTTTTCTTCAAAACGCAATGCCTCAAAACGCAGTGACTCAAAACGCAGTCTCTTTCTTCAAAACGCAATGAATCAAAACGCAGTCTGTTGTACTTCACAAAACGACAAAACGCAGTGTACTTTCCTCTGACAAAACGCAGTACTATTTATCAAAACGCAACGAAGAATGTCTCAGAAAGGTCAAAACGCAATGAAGAACATACAAACTTTTTCACCTAAAAACACCTAAAAATCACCCTTTTGAACGTTTTTGCTTGGTTTATTTTGCACAACTTGGTCCTAGAAGGTTATAACAACTACAAAAATACTAACTTTAACATCACAAACATGAAAATCAAAGAGTGATAAAGATAAGACCATAAACCTTCAAAAACCAAACTTTTGATCTAAACTAACCAAGGAAACACACATACAATCTAGCTAATCATCCCATGGGCTCTGATACCAATTGTAGTATATTGGATCTCATAACACAAGCATGGATGATTGGGTTGGCTAATTATCTAGAGAGAGAAAGTAAGGTTTCTAGTGAGAGAAAATGCAATAGCATGAAATGTGATAAAAAGAACAACCAACCCCTTCCCATGGTTGGAAAGGGGTTTATATACAAGTGTTTATAAGCTCTATGGGCTTGGGTATGGGCTTACACTTGGGTAAAAGACCCGACCCAATACCGAGAGCCATACGCTTACTTTCTAACTACGAGCTATGCTATGCTAAACGATACACGGGGGTGACCAAAGGAGAAGAGGAAAGGGTGAATGGAAAGAGGGGGGGGAGGGGGTGAGTAAGGTTTTCCTCTAAAAATGGAAGGTTCCATAACAGATACAACCTTCACCACAAAAGGACAAAAAAGGGAGCGAAGTCTAGTAGCCTTCTTAAGGACATTTTCCACCTTACCCTTACTAACTACTGCCCTTGTCCCAACAGTAGTCATGTTTTTAACCCCAAAAGTTTTCACATCAGGTTTTAAGTCTTTGGGTCTATAAACTGGTTGGGTGAAGTAAGACCTCTTGATTGGTGAGTTTGAGGCTTTTGGTCTTACAATGTCCAATCTTGGGTGATTTGGTCTAATAACACTATTAGATTGTGCTATTTTTGAGGCCAATGGCCTAGCAGTACTAACAGGCCTAACAGTACTAATAGACCTAGCAGTACTAACATTTGATCTATCAGTATTAACTAAACCTGCTCTGGTTAGTACTGCTGATGGGTTAAAGGTCCTTTTTGCATGAGGGTATTTCAAATTTTTTGAAAAGTTTTGGTGATTTACCCTTTTGCCATAATCCCATACTGGTTTGACTACCCTCTCCCTAGTATTGACCACATTCTTAACCCTAGGTTCAAGACTCTTATAGAAATCACAGTCTTTTATCAAATGGTCAGTGCTTTTACAAACAAAACAAGCTTTTATTTTATGTACTTTCGTAGAACCAATCCCTTGTTTTTGTGAAGTTTGACCACTTTTATCAGCTTGACTCCTAACAGCTTGAGTCACATTTGGCTTGACAGAACTAACAGTTTTGACAGCACACTCATCATCCTCATCATTTGAGGTCCAATCCTCAATGATGACCTCATCTATGTTAATCTTTGACTTAGACACAACTGTTTCATTGATAGACTTAGGTTTTACTATAGTTGCTTAATTTGTATTACCTACAGTCTTGTTAGTTTCAGTTGTCTTAGTCTCTATGATTTTATTTCTAAAAGCATACTCATCTAGTCCTACAAATGATATATCAACTCTTGGAGTTAGTGGGTTCCCTGTAATTGGAGGGGGAATGGCATGATACTCATTTGCTTTAGTAAACCTATTTTTTGCTAGTGTGCTCTCTTCATCACTAGACCTTACCTCAAAAACTATCAAACTGTTCTCACTATCAGTTTCAGATTTATTACTCAAATCATCTATTTGTGTGCCAAACCCTAATCCATTTTTATCATGAGTACTCATCTGAGTATTGAGTATCTTAGTGAGATTCTTTGATGACCCTTCCTATTTTTCAATCTTGAGTTTCAATTCATCTCTTTCCTTAACAACCTTTTCTAATTCCAGATTTAAGTTGTTAATTTTTATTTCTTTACACTTAAGATCATAGTTTTGAAACTCATATCTCTCACCCAAGCTAATTCATTCTTTTCATGTCCAAGAATTCTAGCTTCTAGTGACTCTAAGGCTATCTCATAACCCCTAATTTCTAGTTTGGCTTTGTTATGCTTATCTCTCTCAGTATCATAGTTCTTTTGAAGACATTTAAATGATTCAAGACATTTAGAACATTTTTGTACCTCACTGTCAGAAGAACTTGATGATCTTGAAGAGGAGATGGCCATCAAAGCATAGTTGACTGGTTCTACTTCAAAATCATTGCTCCAGTCATAGCCTCCTAGAACATCTTGAGCCACCAGAGCCTGAGATAAAGATTCAGTTGTTTGTGCATTGCTCCTGCCATTGTCACCATAAGGTCTTTTTCCTTGACTCCTTCTAGATCTACATTCTCTAGCAAAATGTCCTTTTCTATGACAGTTGTAGCACTCAATCTTTGACTTATCAAGAGAAACAGGTCGTTTTTCTTTGAAGTCCATATTTCTTCTTGTCCTCTAAATGAACTTCTTTACTCTGACAGTCAACATAGCCACCTGCCATCGAAGATCCAATTCCTCTAAATCATCTACATCCATCTGCTAAAAATCCTCATTCTCAAGTTGAGGACTGGTTGTTGGTTGTGTAAGAAAGGAGTAAGCTATATCATGAGCACTTGGAGTAGATGGAACTTGATTAATTCCACCAGCAGTACTAACCCCAAAATCTCCACTGGCAGTACTAACTTCATTAGTACTGTTAGTATTCTTAGAAGAAAGAAAAGCCAAGTACTGAGTATTTGATAAGAAAGTTGAAGATTTTTTCATTTCGTCATCATAAACCCTAATGTTGTTGTAGAGGTCATCAATATCAATCTCATCAATATCTGGCTTATTTCTCATGATCAGTGCTATTTGACTCCAAGAAGGAGGAAGACTTCTTAAAAACTTTTGATTAATGTCTTCCTTTGATACATAGGCTCCATGAATTTCTAGTTGACTTATGAGTTTCTGAAATCTATCATAAGCCTTATCTAAATTTCATTAGATGCAGTAACAAAATTTTCAAACTGATGTTTCAGAACATTCTTTTGCATCTTTTTGGATTCCTCATTACCTCCAAATCTAGATTTTATTGCAGATCACAAAGATTTAGCATCAGGAACATTATGGAACTTGAGGAGGTACTCATCAGGTATTGCTAAGAGCAAGATGCTCTTAATCCTTTCTTGATTCCTTCTAGCAGCCAATTGTTTTGCAGTCTTAGGAACAGGAGGACTCGATTGTTCTCCCTTCTTACATGGATAGGATCTTCATAGCAATTGATTGTTGGTGGAGGAGTATCTTGATCAGCCATCTCTTTGATTTGTAGTAGTTCTGATTCAAAAGAAGTTCTTCTTTTTTAGAGTTTCCTTACAAGCTCTGATACCACTTGTAGGATCCCTTTGCTTAATGGATCTTAACCTTTAGCTTGTAAAGGTTTGTTGCCTTAGATAAATCTAAAGTACAAACAATGTATGAAACAATGATTATCACTATTGTTACGCGGAATTTAATCAACAGGTAAAGAAGAACACATTCTAACACACTGTATATTTGAACTTTGAATCTGCCTAGGTTACAGATTACAAACTATGATTACTATATTGATCTCTATGATCTTCTGTAGAACTATATCTACTAACTATGCCTAAGGATCCTTTTATAGACTAAGGAAACCCTAATGGGCTTTACAAAACGTGTATAAAGATAATGCATATCCTTTCCTAAGATATCTCATGCATATCTTTAACTCTAACTAATTTCTGCGTAAGCAAACTTAACTATTACATAAACAGTATTAACTATTTAATACTGCCAGTACTAACTATGATAAACCTTCTACCAATACTAACTATTATACTAGCAGAATTAACTATAATACTAACAGAATTAAGTCTGTTATACAAGATTCCTAACATCAACCAACTCAAATAGCCATTTGATAAAAGTGTTTGTGAAGTGTTTAAAAGGTTTTGTTTGTCTGATATCGAAAGGAGAGAAAAGAACTATTGGACAAGGGTATTTTGGGTATTCCTCCAATGTAACTAGCCTACTTAGGATCTAATCAAGGTTTGAGAGGTTGGCTATGGTACAAGAGATTATTCTAAGAATATTCTTAACTATAAGAGAAATGGTGGATGTTATAGGGGGGGGATTTGAAATTTGAATTTGAAATTGAATCTTAACATGTGTGTAATAGAAGATAGGATAAAGATGAGTTGTATATGAGTTGGCATGATGTGATGTTGATGGGATGGAAAAGAGCCTCTTGTTTACATTTAAAATCAAGGGCAGAGATGAGATGGTGAAGAGGTAAGTTGGATAGGTGAAGTGGCATAATCAAGGGTTAAGAAAGAAGAGTGTGTATGTGTGTGTAATTTGAATTTCACTTTGAGAAAATATGTAAGTAAGGTAAAGTTAGATTGATGAGATGACATGATCAAGGGTTAGGATAGAAGAGTGTGTGTGTGTGAAACTCAAATGAAGAAGATGATGAATATAAGATGTGTGGTGGAGAATGTTTGATGTGATATGGAGGAGCCTATATTAGAATGTTAGGGGACAAGAAGTACACAAGGTACAATGATGTAAGAGAATGTGAGTTCTCCCATATAAGGATAAGATTGGGGAATGTTTAAGTGAGGAAGATTTAATCTTGTGAAGGTTTAGAAGAAAGAAGTATGAAGAAGATGGTGATAAGTGTGAAATCAAATAATTGATTTGGATTGATAATCACTTTGCCATTAAGAGAGAAAAGAGTAGGCAAGAGTGATTATAGAATGATTTGGGGAAAGGAATGTTTAGGGTGTGTGTTGAAGGTATAATATTTGTTAGCTAAGAAGGGTTAAACAAATGATTAGGAAGAATATGTTTTAGGAATGTGTAGAAAGTAATGTTTAATCATTTGCTGGGATAGAATGGATTAACAAATGATTAAGGAGTGTGGAAGTGGAAAGTGATATAAAAGTGTGGTATGGAGGAACGTGGGAGTTTTTAAAGCATTTATAAGTAATAAGGTGAGAAAAACTCAAAGTATGATTAACCTTCAAATACCACAAACTCAATTAGTCGCTTGGACTTAATCCATGATAATCAATAATGGATTTGATCACTAATCATATTGATGCAAACAAGTTAAGCGCTTTGCATCTCAAGTAAATCATATCCTATATCTAGAAAGGATACGTTTACGCAAAGTGACCTTTGACTTAGTTTGACCAATAAGGGAGTAAAACCCGTTACGTGATTAGGAACAACGTAAATCAGGATTAAGGTCAAATGAATACTTTCGTTTGATGGTATGTTACAAGTATATTCATACTAGGTTTAGAAAGAAGTTTTTTGCCTTGGCTAGAGGCGTTTAAAAAAAGAATTGAGTTGGCATTTTGTTGAAAAATAGAAGGATTCATTTTTGCTCATCTCTAAGTCTATACCTCATTAGGAGTGTTCCTAAATGCTCAAATATCATATATATATACCTTTATTGAAGTTTCAACATCTAAGAACAGATACCGCGAGTGGCGCGATGGTCATGCGCTGATGCGTGCCCAACGAGCCAGATTCACAAATCCGTTTTTACGGATTTTGGCTATCGTTTGTTATTTTACATTTTGCGAACGTTTATTTGTCATCGTTAATACATAAAGGAGATCCTAGTCAACGTTGCACCAAAAATCTCCCCCTTTTTGATGATGACAAATAAAATTTCAAAAAGCAAATAAAATTACAAACGTAGCAAAGATGAAGACCGCCGTTGATGTAGTTTGCGTCTTGATCTTGGCCTTTTAATTTGGTGAAGCTTAAACATTGTCTTCACCCTATGAGCCTAACGTAACTTTTCTATTCCTATGTAAGCTATAGCTCTTTGCTTCCATAATTTCTAGCTATACTAGATTTCCCTGATCTGTGATTTCATGAGCTTCTTGCTCTTTGCTTTCCTTCTCCCCCTTTTGTCAAATCAAAAAGGCAGGATCTTGGTCTTTCATTTCAAGGTTGATATCTTTGTAGAAGTAGAGAGTAGATATCATGACACGTGCTCCCCCTAGATCATTGTTCCCCCTTGTTCCAAGGCAGGAATCCATGGTTCAAGAGCATTACCTTCGAGGTGTTCTTGGCTACAACTAGTAACAAGCAAGCACAAAACAACACAAGCAACAAGCAAATATGCATGATCAAGTCCAACATGGGTTAGCTTACCATTTGGATACTTGCAAACATGGATTAGTACAAACATAATCACATGCATAACATCATCATATAGATATTCATAAGACAAATTTATCAATCATGCATCAATATATCACTTACTCAAAGAAGCGTAATACATATTCAAGTTAGAGCACATAGTTTTACATACAAGCACTTTAAGAGTGTAAAGCATGACCTAGATGTTCAAGGCGAGATATGATAGATATCTAATTACTTTTAAGTGCGCGTGTGCCTAGTCTTAATTCGTGATGCCTACTCAAAATCCTACTAGGATATAAATGCAACTTTGAGTGCATTATGTTTAGAAGTTTTGTGCAATGTTTGCACCAACAATATGAGTAAATTTTTTTTCGCTCATATATAATCCTAAGGTGAGAAGACTTTTCAAAAATCTAAATTGTAGATTCGTATTTGTAACACAATCTTGATTACATCCAAAGATGAGTAGGCATATTACGTACGTATATAGTGATCAAGCACTCTCAATATCTTAATTATGCCAATCATATGAAAGTCCTAAGCATAAGTTACTACCTATTGGCAAGTTATGGCATGAAGGGATCCCTAAGTGAGTAATTAACACTGTGTGTTACTCTCCCTTAGATTAATACAATCTCTCAAAGTTAACACCTATATGGTGACCTCAAAAACTACAACATAACTTTTCCATGCCTTTCACGTAATTCCTAAGCGCATAAACCAAGCTTTATGAGCTTAATAGCTTCAAAGCAAGCACAATCTAAAATGCCTAGATTATTCTAGATCTAGAAAAACATAAATATGTGCAGCGTACACATTTCCTTTGTTGGCCTTGTGAAAACTATACGATCGTTGTAAGCTCAGATTGTTTAGATCTTATATCTAGGATAAATTAATAACAAAGGCGGAATATTCAATACATAGAATCATTGTTATTAACACAAGGCTTTATTACCATACGCTTCCATCAAGCCCCAATTCTAGATGATCAATTCTAGAACGGTTACAATCTAACAGGGATCAAAGATCCTTGGGGCTACACACAACTTCTAGGCGTCTACTTAGAGAACTCGCGCCTAGAACACACACACTTTTTTGGTGTTTACATCTTGACACACATAAAACTATATCTAGGGATCTCTTTATATAGTAGAGTCCATCTATATTTACAAGGGAAAACATAATTGATGAAGAAAACTAAGTATTACCAATTTGATGCTGAAGTAGAATAACCCAAACTTGTGTCTTATGTCTTGTACTATCCACGTGACTCCAAACGTATACCCAAAACCAATGTATAAGGAGACCGCAATCTCTTGACAATTATCCTCATCTTCTATGAGACACCAAACCAAAGTGATAGCAAATGTGAGCATTGAGCACCATAAGTTAGATCACACACCTTTGCTAGATTTGTCAAGTCTTCGTCACATCTAGTCTAAGCACGAACAAGTTATCTCCAAATGTTGTAAGCCATTTGAGATATGATAAGAACATGAACTCAAGTAATTCCACTTCACCGTCAAATATGTGATAAACAATCATCTTCGTAACCAATTATACCAATAAATATGAGCCTTTAAACTTTTAAGAACATGTAAAAATCATAAACTGTTAGCTTCCCCTTAAACAAAGCATCCTGTTCTATCCGTGATCCAAACCATGTGTGTGTCATTTGATATCTGTCAAAGCTAGCAGTACAAACTTTCATTGGCAGCATAAATAACCAACTAGCAGCATTAAGTAGTTTCCTTGGCAGCACTAAGTAGTACTAGCAACAGTAAATTCCATTGCCAACAGTATTAATAAACCAAGCAGTATTAACATACTTTTGTGTGTGTTATCTGATATCTGCCATTCCATCTGCCTTCTTTGTTGTCCGATATCGGCTAAAACTGGCAGTACAAACTCTCTATGCCAGCAGTACAAAGTATACACTGGCTGTATAAACTTTCATTGCCAGCAGTATTAATACAATACGAACAGTACTAATAAAACCATCGAGCAGTATTAAGTATCAATTGGCAATTGTAATCTTGCATTCGAACTCAACAGTAGTAACTTAATACTGTTTTAACACCATAACAATACTAATATACTCGAAGCAACATTAACATACCTTGACCTTGAATTTATGAAGCTAACAACATTAAGTTGTAATCGAGCAGTAGTCACACATTAACTGGCAGCACTAATCTTCTTTGGCAGCACTAATACATCAACAAGCAGCACTAACCAAAGACAGCAGTATTAACATATTACCACTCTTAAGGATACTCTTTTTTTAAGTATCCAGACGACACTTTTAAAATGTCACAAAATTGTCGCTAATTCGTCACTAAACTGTATTCTCCTTCCTCCCACAGCCTGCTGTACCATTCTTGTCCACGAACCAAATACAAAACACCATGTGTCTTCAAAACCTTGTCGTGACTTTAACAGCAATAACCATAAACCTTATATTCTGTTTTCCGTATTAGAGTT
>BQNB010022249.1:0-63221 GCA_026074375.1 Tanacetum coccineum | reverse complement strand
CCTACACCACCACCTATCCCTACACCTACACCACCACCTATCCCTACACCTACACCACCACCTATCCATACACCTACACCAACGCCTATCCATACCCCTACACCACCACCTCTCCCTACACCTACACCACCACCTATCCCTACACCTACACCACCACTTATCCCTACACTTACACCACCACCTATCCCTACACCTACACCACCACCTATCCCTACACCTAAACCACCACCTATAAGATCTTCTAGCAAGGAGAAAAAGGAGCATACCAAATAGTTAGGGAAGATGGAACTGATGTAGTGTACATAATTTTGGTGCTATGCTAAAAGTTATATCTAGAGATGATCTTACTGAGTTGTATAGGATTGTGATGAATAGATATGGGATGAATGGACCAGAGGATGAGCTAGAGAGGGTATTTTGGAAATATTTGAAGAATATGTTTGAAGAACCTCTTAGTACAGATCCTATATGGAGTGAATTAGGACAGCAAAGGATCATAAGTTGGAGATATTATGAGTCCTGTAGAGTACATTGTTTGAACTTAGAGTCAATGGATATATATATGTTAATTGAAAGAACATATCCATTATCTGCTGAGATGTGCAAAGCCATGCTAGATAAGAAAC
This sequence comes from Tanacetum coccineum, assembly GCA_026074375.1. Taxonomy (NCBI): domain Eukaryota; kingdom Viridiplantae; phylum Streptophyta; class Magnoliopsida; order Asterales; family Asteraceae; genus Tanacetum; species Tanacetum coccineum. The sequence continues at coordinate 62,595 of BQNB010022249.1, read as the reverse complement.
TACAAGGAGGAAAGCCAGATGAAAATTGCTACAAAATGTTAAAAATGATGGAAAAGCAAGCTGGTATTAGGAAGTAGTGAAGTCTGAAGAGTTAGAAGTCTAGGATAGAGATGAGAAGGATAACACTTGGTGGAGGTGCTATGCACTAACACAACAAATGGTTATCAGTTCACCATGTCTAATCAACATAAGAACTGGCTAGTCCAGGAGCAAACGGCTCTTGGTAAAGACTTCTCAAATCCGTTCTATGGTTGACAACTTGCAAATAAGTTGTATGGTTTTCAACTCACCATATCTGTTTAAGTGAAGAGTTGGCTAGCCCACAAGTTTATGGCTTGTGGTAAAGGCTGTGGAAAAACCATAACTAGTCCATAAGATTATGGCTTATGGTAAAGACAAATTGCAAATCCATATTAGATGGTTGACACTTTACCAAAAAGTGGATGGTATATCAACTCACCAAGTTTCATGTACAAAGAGTTGACATGGTTATCAATCCACCATGGAATTTACCTTTTCTAGGTGCCAAAGGATTGACTAGCCCTGAGCAAACGGCTACAGGTAAAGGCATATCAAATCCGTTTATGGCTGTAATGGTTTGCCAAAAACCATATGGTATTCAACTCACCAATGTTTCAAGTACTGAGAGTTGAAATGGTTTTCAGTTAACCATGGACATACACCTTTCTGGTGGCCAAAGGACTGACTACTCCAGAGTTAATGGCTAACTGGTAAAGAGACATCAAATCCATTTAAAATTTTCAATGATTCACCTCTCACAGGAGTTAACACACCTGGAAGTGATGAGAATAGACTGAAACTTTATGATTTGATGTACATAATTGTCAATGTTGCTGATATGATGGATTGCTGAAGAGCTTTGAAGAATAGTTGCTGCAAAGATAAAAAGAGAAGACTTGAAGTGTTGCAGATCAAGAACAACTTGAAGAATTCTATTTACAACATCCTCAGAAAGCTTAAAGTGTTTAAAGTAAAGATCAAGAATGTTTTGAAGGAACTTGAAGTTCACAAGTGAAGATCAAGTTAGGGGAGGATTGTTGGGAAAATAGATTGTAACAGACTTAATACTGGTAGTATAACAGTTAAGTCTGGTAGTTATAGTTAGTTCTGTTAGTATTGAGTTAATACTGGCAGTACTAAGTTAAGTCTGGCAGTACTAAGTTAGTACTGGTAGAGTATAGCAGTACTAGAGTTAGTACTGGTCATAGTTAATTCTGTTTATAGTTAAGTCTGTTTATGAAACAGAATAGTAATAGTTATCTTAGAGATATCTTAGGAGATATCTTAGGAAAGGATATGTATTATCCTTTGACGTTTGTAAAGCCCATTAGGGTTTCCTTGGTGTATAAGAGGAACCCTAAGGCACAATGTTATGTACGAGTTTGAGAAATATCAATAAAAGCATAGAGCTTCATAGTATTTTATTAATATCGTTTCTTCTTTACTCTTGTGTTATGATTCCGCATTAACACTTGAGAATTCATAGTTAGTGTCTCTCATATAGCTGATTTGGATTTATCCAAGTTGTCTATTGTCTTAGGAAGGCTAGTCAGATCCTAAACCAAGGACCTATAAATACAAGTAGTATAAATGGTGGGATTAACCGTTAACGCATATTAGACAGAACTTGTATTCAGAAAATCAATAATTTTCTCAAACCCATTACTTTCTTCGGGTTTCTCCAAAAATGCAACCAAATTGTGAGTTTCATCAAACTTTGGGGTCGACATTGTGATGGGTAGGGGTGTGCACGGTTCGGTTTGGGTCGGTTTTTGGCTAAAACCGAAACCGAACCGAAATATGCGGTTTTTTTAAAACCAAAAACCGAAACTGCTTGGTTTTTGGCGGTTCGGTTTTTATTTGGTTGTGGCTAATTTATATTAATAAACTTGTTTTACATAGAAAATTGGTTATTTTTATAAATTTTTTTTTTGTCAATATTAGCCTAATAATGTTTACACAAAATTATACAATTATACACATATAAATGAGAGAAACACACGTGGATGTGAAAATACATATAGTATGATCATTGTCATATATATAACGATATATTGTCAAGTAAACACACGTACACAACAAACATATATATAAACATAACATAATACATATATTATAATTTCATCCATAAAATAAATATAAATATAAATTTTTTATTTTTTATTTATTTATATTACATTAGTTATATATTATTATAAAATTGGTTTGGTACAGTTCGGTTTGGTTTTTACGGTTCGGTTTTTGGACAAAAACCGAAACCGAACCGAAATTTTTTGGTTTTTGAAAAATTAAAAACCGAACCATCGGTTTCTAGTTTCGGTCGGTTTTTTCGGTTCGTAATATTAGTGATCACTTAAGGTATGGACAAACAAAATAATTAAGCATGATTAGTGATCAAGAAAATATTTTTCTCTTAATCCTCACTTTTAATTCTACAAAAGTATTTTTTCAAAAATACTTTTACAAAATATTTTCTAATTAAAATAAAAAGTTTTATTAAAAACTTAAATTTTGCTTGTATTCCTATATTTAGTTTTCACCAACATCTAGAGAGTCTCTAAGTCTTCTCTACTAATGTTCTGAAGCATCCTAATCATTGATGAATATCTATTTGAACTTCCATCAGCTCTTATCAAGTGATAGAATCCCTTCTGTCCTTCTTTAACAATCTTATATTCAACAATTATTGGAGGTTTGGTAGCTAGAGGTATAGCATCAATTGCTATTTCCTCATCATCTTGAACTACCTCCATATGCTTTTTCATCTCAGCTTCATCATCTTCTTCAGCTTCTTCATGCTCATCTGTCTCTTTATCATCCTCCATTCTTTGTCTTTTGGAAGATTCTTGTTTCTGCTCTTTCCCTGCTCTTTTCTTACCAATTGATTTCTTTCTGCTGCCTTCAGCTTTCTTTTCACTACTTTCTGCCTTCTTTGACTTATCAGATTCAAGTTCATCCTCTGTTCTTTTAGAACTTTCTTCTGTTCCTTCTTTGCTTTTCACCACCTCTGAATCCATAGGAATAAAAGTATTTACCCTCTTCATTTCATTATCAAACAACTTCTGGATCTCATCATAGCTCTTGCTCTTCAACTGATTATATTTGTATCCACCCATGTTTTTGAGATAGGTAGACATTAGATTTCTCTTTTGAGCTTTAGTTGGTGGCTTTCTTCTTTTCTCTTCAGCTCTAAGCTTTGCAAAGTGTTTCTTTCTTTTGTTCATGAGCTCTACAAACAGTCTTGATCTTTCTTCAATGGTTATCTCTCCCTGTTCTTCTGCTTGTAGCCTCTGAGCTAATTCAAAATCTGCCTCCATCATAGCTTGTGTGTTATCCCATGATTCAATCAAAGCTATGTTGGCTTCCTCTTCCTTTTTCCTTGCAAGCCTTTCTTCTTCAATGAGTTCAGCTTGTATTTGAGCTTCAAGATTTCTAGCCATTTCTTCATCAAGAGCAATTTGATCCTTTTTCTTCAATGGCACTTCAGGTTCATCTATCTTAGCTTTCCCTTTATCCTTGATGCTTGAAGAAGATACTGATGTTGGTGTTCTTGTAGTACTTTCACCAACATCTCTAAATGTAATACCTTTAGCTTTGGGAATTGTTGAAGGTGTTGTTGTGGCTGTACTTTGTACTGGCTCTTGTATCACAACCTTAGATTTTGCACTCTTCAATTTAGCCAATGTTTGAGCTAATCTAATCTCTACTTCAGTTATAAAAGGTGATGGTGGTGGCACAACAGTAGTAGAAGGAGCAGCATTACTAACTTATTTAGGAATCAAATCTTGGTCTTTTCCAGTCATATCATTTTCAGCAAAAACTTCATTACCAAAAAGAACATCTGTATCAAACATTTTTGCATCATCTGACCTCCCCTGGATTTCATCAACTAAAGAAACTTCAGCATCCTTGTCAATGTCTTCAATACTCCTCCCCTGATTGGATGCATCCTCTCGAGCACCCAAACTTTCTTCATCTAAGAAGTGTACTCTTCTTGTGGCACCAACCTTGTATAGTCTCTTAAATTTATAAGTTCTTAACCCTGCTTTCTTCTCTAACTTTTTAACACTCAGCTTTAAATTTGTAATTTCCTTAGCTTGAGCAGTCTTAGTATGTTCCAGGTCAAGGACTCTCTCAAGCAATTTGATACACATATCTATCAATTCAATGAGTTTCAATCTATCCTCACCACTGAGCAGTGGATCATTAGAATGTGTATAAGTAAATGAAACTTTGTGTATTGATATAACTATGGAACGGAATCAAGTTTATACACTAAGAATAATAACAACAATGTATGTTTGACAAACAGAAATATAAATCAAAACCATAACTCCAATATATTAATAACGAACACTCTTTGGAAGTATTGTTTTGGGAGGTAGGTGGGTGCCCAGTGGTTAGGTTTGACAACCCTGCAGCTAAGAAAAGATAAGAACCAAAGAGCTTTTGTCAGAGGCTCTTAGAGCGATAGCGGTGAAGAAGATGATGAGAACGTCAAAAACAAAACTTGTCTTGTAGCTCATGCATCAAGTGAGGTATGTTCCAAATCATCTTACTTTAGTGATGAAAACTCATCAATTGATGATTTAGCTTTAGACAACGAATATGATAAGTTATGCAAAACGAGTCTAAAGATAATCACTAAGAACAAAAGATTAAAGAACACTAGAAATAGCTTAGAAAAGGAAATTAGAGAGTTAAAAGATAAATTGTCCACACTTGAGAAAAACAGGGGAGTTGATCTTGAATGCACAATTTGCCAATCTCTTAAAATTAAGAATGAAAAACTCAAAGAATAATCCGCTAGATTAAATAAATTTGAAAAGAGTACACATTGCTTAAATGAAATGTTAAGTAGTCAAAAACCCTCCGGTGATAAATAAGGTTTAGGGTTTAATTCATTTGAAGCATCATCTAGTGGAACTAAGGAAATAAAATTTGTGAAAGCTCAAAAAAGGTATCCTCTGATGGAGGTCCCATAAATATGGGCGGCCCCCAAAGCACTCAGGCGGCCCCTAAAATAATTATGGGACCGCCACCAGCAATGCGTGGATCTGAGAAAAGTGTGTCTTTTCAAAAATCTATTTTGGATCCTAGACCGAAACACATAATTGTAAACAAAGCCAATGTTCCCGTTGCTAGTGACAATGAAGTTAAACAATTCTATAAGCCTCTGTCAAAACTCGGAGTTGGATTTTCAAAACCAAACTCTAGATCAAAACTCCACCTCCTAGAAGAGTCAATAATAATTATCCTCGTACCAAAACACCGCAACCAAAAAGGAATGTTGGTCGACAAAACCAACCTCATGGCTTTCCCGTAACTTGGAACAACTTTCCTCGTCAAAGTTATATGCCATGGGAAATGTGTCTTCCATTTTCATATCCCAACCAATTGCATCAAATGTAAGGGATGTTTAGCACTAACAACTTTGTACCTATGAGATATTGGGGACCGAATGTTTGAGTTATTATATTATATAAATAGATATGCCTTGGAGTTGACTTGGAACCCGACGAATGGATTAAAGATAGCAAATGCTCTAAACATATGACTGGTAACTGAAAGCTCTTCTCCACTTACAAGGCATACAATAGAGGTAACATCATTTTTGGTAGTAATCTTCGCGATAACATCATTGGCAAAGGTATGATTTCTAATGACTCTCTCAATATAGATAATGTAGAACATGTTGATAACTTAGGATTTAACTTGTTAAGTATAGGACAAATATGTGATAATAAGTGTAGAGTAACTTTCTCTAAACATGATAGTGAAATTACTAAGGATGGTAAAGTCATAGGTAGAGGTATTAGGAAGAAAGGCTTATATGTGATGAAGTTAGGAAATAAGCCTAAAGACAAAAATTTTCTTGCAACGATTGATGAAAATTCCACTATGTGGCATAGGAGATTAGGTCAAGCTAATATGCGTCTTATTCAATCGTTAGCATCTAAGGAACTAGTTAGAAACCTACCTAAGTTTAAGTTTGATCAACATTTTTGTGATGCTTGCAAAATGGGAAAACAAGCTCATGTTAGTCACAAAGCTAAGAATATAGTCTCAACGACTAGATTCTTAGAACTTCTCCATATGGATCTCTTCGGTCCATCTGTCGTACGAAGTTACGGAGGAAACCATTACACATTAGTCATAGTAGATGACTACTCTAGGTATACTTGGACTAGATTCCTTAAGGATAAACCGAAGCTTTTGATAAATTCGAAATATTTAGTAGGAAAATCCAAAACCAACTAGGTTTTTCTATAGTGTCAATAAGAACCGACCATGGTAGAGAATTTGATAATGAGGTGCAATTTGGAGAGTTTTGTAATGCCAAAGGTATTACACATAACTTCTCGGCTCCACGCACTCCTCAATCAAATGGCATGGTCGAAAGGAAAAATAGGACACTTCAAGAAATGAGTAGGACTATGTTGAACGAGCAATCGTTACCACAAAAGTTTTGGTGTAACGCCGTAGATACTTCAACATATATTCTCAACCGAATTCTCATTAGAGCCATTCTAGGAAAAACACCTTATGAACTCTTGAGAGGTAGGAAACCTACTCTTGACTATTTTAGAGTGTTTGGAAGCAAGTGCTTCATATTAAACACCAAAGACTACCTTACCAAGTTTGACCCAAAGTCATACGAAGGTGTCTTTTTAGGTTACTCCCAAAATAGTAAAGCCTACATCATCCTTAATAAACACACTAGGAAAATCGAAGAATCACTCAACGTGACTTTCGATGAAACTCCTCCACCCTCTAAGACATCACCCTTGGTGGATGATGACTTAGATGAAGAAGAAGCTGTTAGAGCAACCTAAAAGAAAAACCTAAAAAATGTTGTTGAGGATGAAACACTAAAAATTGATGAAATAGTCAATATTAAGGAATCTAGGAACCATCCTTTAAAAAATGTCATAGGAAACCTTAACCAAAGAACGCTTAGGTCACAAGCTCAAAACCAAAGTAACTTCTTTTGTTTTATATCAACTATAGAACCTAAGAATGTGAATGAGGCTTTAGGTGATGAAAGTTGGATAGTCGCTATGCAAGAAGAATTAAATCAATTCATTGCTAACGACGTTTGGGAGTTAGTTCCACAACTTATGAATATGACAATCATAGGAACTAAGTGGGTGTTTAGAAATAAATTAGACGAGAAAGGTGTTGTTTCTCAAAATAAGGCTAGGTTAGTTGTTCAAGGTTACAACCAACAAGAGGGCATCGATTATGATGAAACTTATGCTCCGGTTGCTAGACTTGAGTCTATTAGAATATTATTAGCCTATGCTTATGCCTTAGATTTTAAACTATTCCAAATGGATGTAAAAAGTGCATTCCTGAACGGTTTTATCAATGAGGAGGTATACGTAGCACAACCTCCGAGATTCATTGATTTTGAGAAACTGGATCATGTTTATAAATTAAAGAAAGCTTTGTATGGTCTTAAACAAGCACCCAAAGCTTGGTATGATAGATTAGAAGCTTTCCTTATTAAACATGAATATAAAATGGGAATGGTAGATAACACTCTTTTTACTAAGAAGAAAAGTTCAAATCTCATCATTGTTCAAATATATGTCGATGACATTATATTTGGATCGACTTGTCAAGACGTGTGTGATGAATTTGCCAAAATCATGCATCACGAGTTTGAGATGAGCATGATGGGTGAACTTAACTTCTTCCTTGGACTACAAATAAAAAAAATGGAAGATGGTATCGTCTTTAATCAATCTAAGTATATTAAAGAAATGCTTAAGATATTTGGTCTAGAAGATTCTAAACCAATGAAAACCCCCATGTCCTCTGATACTAAACTCACGAAAGATAAAGAGTGTGAGTCGGTAGATAGTACCAAGTATCAAGGCACAATAGGTAATTTATTATACCTAATGGTAAGTAGGCTCGATATCATGTTTAGTGTCTGCCTCTGTGCCCGCTTCCAAGAGGCTCCCAAAACCTCTCACCTTGAAGCGGTTAAGTGTATCTTCCAATACATTAAAGGCACTACGCACTTAGGATTATGGTATCATAAGGGGACTGACATAGAAACCGTAGTATATGCCGACTCTGATCATGCGGGAGATTATGTGGATCAAAAGAGCACTAGCGGTATTTGTACATTCGTGGGATGTTGTTTAACATCTTGGTTCTCGAAGAAACAAACCGCTCTTGCTATATCCACTACTGAAGCCAAATATGTAAGTGCCGGAAAGGCATGTCAACAAGCACTATGGATGAAACAAGCTCTCATTGACTACGACGTATGACTCGACGACGTTCCTATCATGTGCGACAACAAAGGCGCGATTGACCTTAGCAAAAACCCGGTGCAACATTCTTGTACCAAACGTATCGAAATTTGTCACCACTTTCTTCGGGATAATGTTCAAAAAGGACATATCTCAGTTGAAAAAGTGCCATCCGTCGACAATATTGTCGGCATTCTCACTAAACCCCTTAAACGTGAATCGTTTAACTATCTACGTCTTGGTTTAGGAATGATGGAACACATTCCATAAATCATATTAGTCCGCCACTCTTTCTTCTGTCTCAATTCTAGTTCGTGTTCCTTTCCGTGTCGTGACAACTTAAATACTTCATCCAAAGTACTTTAAACATTTTTAATTCGTAAAATGCAAATTAATATGTCACTCCTCTTTGAATTTTTTTGTCAAAACTAAGTCTAAAATCCTTTACTGAAGGCGGCCCCCATATCACAGGCGGCCCCTCAATATATTTAGGACCGCCAGACATTATGGGACCGCCATCAGCAGACTCTTATATTTTTTACATTTTGCCAAAAAATTTCAAACCACAAAACAAATACCCCACTTCATGTTGCCATTGACGAACTCGACCTAAACCACGCAAAAACTCAAAATCACCCATTAAAACATAAATTGAAGATAAAATCAACACTTATATTCATTCACAACATCTTAAAGATCATCAATTGTAAGTCATTTCATCTATTTTCTTTCAATTTGAGTCTAGGGTTCATGATGAACACCAAAAATTGAAATTGGGGATTTTCGATTTTTCTTTCAATTTCATACAATTAGGACTACTAGGATACAATGTATAACTAATATGCTTCCCATAGACATAGGATTTGCATATATTAGTAAGCTTGTAGAAAAATTGATTTTGAACCAAAACCCCAATTTTATTTCAAAATCACTCACGTTAGGAACTCAATTTCGAGATACATAATACATATGTATTTTTCGACTTGTTTGGTTGAGTAAAATCAAATTAAAGAGCGTTTGGGTTAACTCTTAGGATTTTATATTTAGGTCGAGTTAATCGTTACTCTACATTTGTCACATTTAGGCACACACTAGGCGTCTCGTTAAATGAAGGAACCTCACTAAAATTATCCTTTCCAATTTTAGGTGAAATGACTTTGGAAGATGAATTATGGTACACAAAATCATACATCCCAACAATCTTAAATGAAAACTATATTGCTGATATTTTAAAACTCATCATTCAAAACCTAGAATGTAGGTCAATCCATGAAGGTCGTCCTATATCTCCTGAATCCACTAAATACGATAATATTCAAACCTTTTTTTAAGTTATCAAACTTTTGAAAATATATGAACTCCATGAAGGAATTTGTTTAAGATTTCTACTTGAAATTTATTCCTTAATAGAAATCACCAAAGATGACAATCTAACCACCTTCTTAACATTTTGGGCATTGAAAAGAACATTTAAGTTCTCACTCGAGTAATTTGCCTCAATTCTCTCCATTCCATGTAAAGGAGAATGTTCTTAATCTGAAGAACCCTCTCTCGAATCTTTGAAAACTAATCAAGAGTCAAACACACCTTATCAAACACACATTCTAACACCAAAGGAAATTATCCAATCAATCACAACAACCCGAAAAACTGAAGCTCGACATGTATGAATGCAATAAGTTGCCAATAAATGCCCGTGAATGATGTTCTAACCCGCAACATCCCAATCCGACATGGTATACGTTTGTTGTCCGGCAACCCGGCACAGTGAGCGCTACTCACCCAAACGGGGATGTCAATCCCAAATAGATCTATTTATAACATTCGCGCTCACAACCTAGTGATTGACAGTTCATGATAAAGGGCTCAGTGGGTTATCGCTACTTAGGCAAACACGTAATCATAGTATAAAATGTACACTTGCGTCCAATTTGTAAAACAAAGCATGTTCTCACCCCAAGGATGTAAATCATTTAAATAATTGTAAAACATGGGGCTATGAACTCACCTTAGTAAATAGTCCTCTGAAAATGATAATAGATATCCAAGTATGAATCACACCGTCAAATACCTAAGTAAATACGGCCAGTCTTAGTCTACAAATTTAGGCTAAAGACTCAATGTATAAACTACAATAAATTGCTAGTCTATATATATTGTTATCACTTGTGTGGTGGTGTACGTGTTTAATGTATTTGAAATTTGTTGATGGCTCTTGGAAAGGTATACGATTTCACACGTTCCAGTATATATATAAATGTTATTAATAAATATTCGTATTTATTAAATCGGAGGTTTACTTGTATAATATCCGAATATAATTTGTCCGATTCGCTGAGTGTTTATAAAATCACCTTTGTTTATAAATTACCCTTGAGTTTTATGTAATTACAAAACAGCCCCCTTCAGTTTATGAAAATGTAACATTTACACTTTAGACTCCTAAGTCTCCAAAATTACACTTTTAGTCCTCTAACTTTACAATGTTGCACTTTAGGTCCTATAATGTTTGAAACAGTCCCCTTAAGTTCCAGGAATGACAGAACAGTCCCTCAATTTACTAAAATAGTGAATTGGCAGTTTTAAACCCTCAAGTTTCTAAATTGACACATTTAGTCCCTTAACTTGTAAAAATCGCATTTTAACTCCAATTAAGTTCTAACAAGTGACATTAGATTTCATTAAGCTCCAATAAGCCATATAAGCTGTCCCAGCTTATAAATAAGCTCGGGAGAGCTTATTTTGGCTTAATGGACCTTATTGGGCCCGTTAAGGTCCAATAAGTGTTTTAGAGGTCCGATTAAGTTTTAAAAAGCACTAAAGCACTTGTTAAGCTCATTTAAGCTACACAACTCAGTTTGGCTTATTAATAAGCTCGGATGAGCTTATTTTGAGCTTATTGGGCTTGTTGGCCCAACAACCTTTACCGAAAGTTAGTACCAAGGTCCATTAAGGTTTTCTTAGTGATTCCAACTTATTTTCCTTTCTTAAATAGCTTATTAGGGTCTGATTAAGTTGTCGTATCCATGGGGCTTATTCAATAAGCAATTTAGCTAGTAGTTAAGCTTATTGGGTTCGATATAAGCCCGATAGGGTTTTAAAGGTTTGGGGCTGGATACCTTTGGGTCTGTTAGCTTGTCTAAGGTTATGAGGAAACCTATGAGCTGTTTAAGCTCACAAATAAGCCGTCCTAGCTTATTTGTGGCTTATGGGCCTTGTGGCTCATGAAAATGGGCTGTGAAGCCCATTTAAGATTCGTTTGGTTTTTAAAGGGTATAAGGGCCTATATAAGTTTTAAATAAGTTCATCGGACTATAAATAAGCTCGTAGAGCTTATGAATAAGTTGTGGGCCTATGGGTTAGCTTATTGGGCCCGCTTGGTTTTGTTTCGTGGGCTCTCGGACTAATTCGGCCCATTATGGGTTTATTTAAGGTATGCTTGTTATGTTTCAAGTCTTATAAGCCTTCTAGTCTAACAATAAGCTCAAATGAGCTTATAATAAGCTACGGATCCCAGCCTTTTGGGCTGTTGGGCCGGTTGGGCCTAATCCGTGAGTATGTTTCGATTACACAAGCCCATTGTGGCTCGTTACTCTTTTAGCAACATGTAAGTTTTGAAATAACTAGCCGTAGTACTATATGTCGTGTATTTATCTTATGTACACATCGCGTTTTACATGCAAGCGTTTAGATGTGTCATGTATATGTTCCCAAGCCATCATGTCATGTTTATAACGCAAGTTTATGTACGATTTATAAAAATTTCGTGCGTGTGGGATTAATGTTTACGTTGATGTTCTTAATCGTGTCTAAAGTACATGTTTATGACTTTTCTTGTCATTTACTCATTTTGTATTTGTTCTTTAACATTTCCATCACCACACAAGATTTAGTACGTGTATAAACCCTTCGTTTATACATACGGTTCATAGTTACAATACACGAGCAAATGTTAACGTATCCTTCGTGTAGTAACGTGACCTATTGACTAGCAAATAAGGAAGACATGCATGATATGATTTGTACAAGTTTAAATGTAACTTACAAAAGGTCCTAAGACTTGTTTTGAGTGTGCGTGAGCTAAGTGACCAATCACGTATGCGAGACACGACCCAAATGATAAATTAAAGCTCCAAGCTTAGTGTACAACCAGCCCTTAGCTCGTAAATTTCCTTGGCCTAGTTATGTAAACCTTTATTGTGTTTTCTTGGTTCGAATGAGGTAAATGGGTAAGTTGTGTGCGGTTTAAGACCCGACATAAAGAGAGTGTATGTGTTTAAGTGTTTGTGTTTGTAAGAGTGTAATATGGTGAGACTATGTGAGTATTTATAGGCATATAAGCTAGTTACTTACCTCCTAGTCCTAAACCAACCAAACCGTGCCCTTAATAAGGTGGTTTTTTAGGTTTTAGTTAGTCACACATTGTATTTAGCTAAACCACTAAGTACAACTCTTAATTACTCAATGTATGTACAAGATTTGCTAGTGATATGGAAATCTTATGGATTTTGTTATTGATTTGATGCTAGCCGGCTATACAAAGGAAAAGAGAGGCCAAATGGTTATTAACCATTGTGTAATGGATTAGTGAGAGACATTGAGGACTAATATTAATTAGTGGAAGTTTGTACATGTACTTAAGGATCTAAGGAAGATTTCTAGGTGTGTTTATGCTTTGGATGTGGGTTTTCAAGGAGTAGGAGGGATCCAAAGTGATTTTTAACCAAGGTATATTAGCTAACTAGGGACATGTTGTACAACCTTAATTAAAACTTTGATGTACATGTACTTAGTGTAAGTCACAAGGATTATTCTAGTTGTCTTGGTCCCAAAATTCGGCTATAGTGGGTTGTATACACAAGATTGATTAAATTTTGTGTTAAGGTTTTAAAAATGGGTATTGGTTTGAGTCTAGGTAAGTCTAGGTTTTTCCGAGGTGTGTCCAAATGTATTTTATTACAAAACGTAACCCTTTTACGTGACCAATAAAAATAAACTACGCAAAGTTAATAATTATCGTCTTAATAATTATATATTACTTGCTGGATGTAAACCTTAATTTATTTGATGACCGTTTACATTAAACGATTATTTCTAGTCTACGCGATTTAACTTAAGAGTAAATATTAAAAGTAGACGCGTATCGGACCAAAATAAATAGTGATGAATAATAGATGTCGTATAATGACCTGAAATTTGAGAAATGTTACAGTCTCCACCCGTTAACAGAGCTTTGTCCTCAAAGCTTAAGACCTTGTAGTGGATGACGTAGCCCGGTTTGTGAAGAGTTGTGGGTATTTCTGTTTGAACGAATCTTCATGTTCCCAGGTGAACTCGGGACCTCTCCTAGAGTTCTAGCGAACCTTAACCAATGGTATCCGGCTTCGCTTCAATCGTTTGATTTCCCGTTCCATGATTTCAACGGGTTCTTCCATAAACTAGAGCTTATCGTCAACGTGAATTCCCTCTAACGGTATGACCAATGGTTCGTCAGCGTAACATTTCTTCAGGTTAGACACATGGAAAGTATGATGAACCCTACTTAACTCTGGGGGAAGTTCCAGTTTGTAGGCAACTTTCCCAACCTTGGCTAACACCTTGAAAGGTCCGACGCATCTTGGATTCAGCTTGCCCCATTTACCGAATCGCACAACCCCTTTCCATGGTGAGACCTTGAGCATAACCCTATCCCTAACTTCGTACTCCATTGGCTTTCGCTTCCTATCAGCGTAGCTCTTTTGTCGATCCTGAGCAGCTTGCATCCTCTGCTTGATCAAGAGATCTTTTCCAATGTTTCTTGGATTATTCTGGACAGTCACGTTGAGCTTCCCCACCTCGGCCAGGCACAACCGGGTGATCGACCATTTTGACCATCAAGTTGCTTTTAAGGTGCCGCCTTTATGGCTAGCTGGAATAACTGTTGTTATATGAAAACTCGGACAATGGCACAAAAGTTTAACCCAACCTTTGCCAAAATCGATCACGCAAGCACGTAGCATGTCCTCGAGAGTTTGAATAGTATCTCGCGCTGGATGTTACGCAGTGCTCATGATTTTTGTAACTAAAGCTTTACTGAAATGATTTCTAGAAATTGGTGGGTTTTGGGGGGGGAAATCTCCATCCGATCACAGTATTGAAAGCAGGTATCCAGTGTATTGACTACTATCTGTTCAAGTACTACCTTGCCCAATTTGTCTACGGGGATCATTCTCCCTTATTGCATAGATGTGGACAGGATTTTGTTAGTCGATCCCGATCACCCAGATGGTGTCGAAACCGTGTGACGACTTAGGAAGTTTGGTGATAAAATCTATCGTGATATTATCCACTTCCTAGGGACAAAATCAATCATATTTAATTTGAAGTTGATTCTTAAAATATATATAATATATATAATAAAATATATATATATTAAGTTATAAATCATAAAAAACAATCAATGAAAAACGAGGCACCCCCCCCACTTTACAAATATTCAAAGTACAAGTAGTAGTTAGTAAAGTAAGTAGTATAGAATATCCCGGGGTCGTTTATCCCCAACGAGGCTGTGCTGGAGAAATCTGATCCGGTCCGGAAAATTGGATTTTGAATGAGAATTAATGATTGGGAGAGTAGAAGCTAAATTAATCAATAACAAGCAAAAATGATGGATAAACCTAAAAATGAAAGCTAAATAACTTAAATCCTAAAACGGGCACGAAAACGAGGGTCAAAAACCTAAAATTTTGAAATTAAACCCTAAAACAAATTTTAAAAAGCAAATAGATTCTAAATGACAAATAACGATGTTTAAAAAAACTAGTCTGAAAACGGAGGGTCTTTGACCAAAAAACGAGTCAAGAATGAAACCGTACCCAGAGACCGTTCTTTAAAAATCAAGTTTGCAAACAATTATCCCTACGAAAAATTGTTCTATTTTTCTTGGTAAATTTCTGACTATAGAAAATGTCCTAAAAAGAAAATATTTTTTTTGATAATTTTTGTTTTTTATGATTTTCAAAACTTTTAAAGAAATTAAATTATAAAAAATACTAAACTATTTTTAAAAATTCTGAAAAAATTACTAAAATTGCTTTACCCTAAAACTATCCTAAGAAAAATAAGAAACCCGAAATTCGGCTTATAAATAAGCTAAAAATAAGCTTAAACGAGCTTATAGCTCTAAAATGGGGCCAAAACACCCTTTAAATACCAAGGTGCATGGGTTCTAACAGAAAAGACCCAAGGGCACAGCGGTAAGAGTGTTTATAAAGAAGAGGTGTATTTGAGGGTTGAGGACGCGGGTTTCGAGTCTTTTGCTCACACCTGGGGTTTCCTCTTATCTCTTCTTTTTTTTATGAAAAACTTTTTAACCAAACTTGATAAGCACATGGGGCTTATCTATTGTCTCTCACATAATACAGCATTTTATGAATGCTTTATACAATAAGATGAAAAGGGTGGGTGCGGCGGGAGCGGTGCGCGCTTCTAAGTTGGGCAGTGGCTTATAAGATACAAGGCTTAAAATGGCTACTTCTTATGGCTTTTTGGAATATAAGGCTAAACATTAAACAAATAAGCTTAAAGGGATTATCTAGCCTAACTAATAAGCACTTATGAATTAAATTTAACAGAACTAAATAAGGGGGGTGGGGGGGAAGGGGCGCGGGGTGGGGGGGGGGGGGGGAGGGGGGACGGTATGGAAAAGGCTAAATAGACAGAAAGCTTAACTAAGCTTAAGGGCACATGTGGCTTTTTCTTGGTGACTTTTAGCACATAATATGCAATGGGAAAGGACTATAAGGATAACAACAGGCACTATATGGGAACTAATAAGCAAGAAGAATCAAAATCCAAACAACTAAAAAGCAAATAAGCAGAAAAGTGATATTAAGCTATTACTCTACTACACCTAAATAATAAACAGTCAAGGCCCCTTATTTTATAGCTTAAATTTAAGCTACTAGAGTCCAAACTGATGGTCTGATGAATATCTTTGGCTTTATAAAGGGGCTATTGGCTTTCTTATGAAAGCCTAATAGCTTGATGCTAAGGTCCCTAATAAGCTAGAAAAGGGGGCTTGAAAATAGCCCCTGAGCACCAGGTGGAAATGACTTAAAAAAAGGGGTCGGAGGGCTTAATTTGACAAGCTTAAAATAAGCTGTCAAATAAGCTCAAAATGTAAAATAAAGTTAAGACAGATTGAGTATAGCTTAGGGTGAGCTTATGCTCAAATTTTAAGCTTCTAAAAACACTTTAAAGCTGCTGATTTTTGCAAAAAGAAATAGGTAATTTGACTTTTGAAAAACTTTAAAAAAATGTTGACAGAATTTGTACAAAACACAAGGAACTCCTAAGGCTTTAACTAGTTGGTTCTTGCACACACAAATGACATAATTCTAGACTACAACTTCAGGTTTTTAAAACTTAAGCAAATAAGCACTTTGAAACTTCTTAAAATTCAACAGATTGTGACGAGATCAATTAGGAAACTTTGAAAAACACTTTTTGGACTTAAAAAGTTTGGAAACCAGACTCTAATAATCTTAATAATGCTAACCAAATTTGGCCAAATGGCCACAACCCATGATGACACCATTTTGACCCATTTTGGGCTTGTACCAAACACCCCTTTATAATTTTAAAAACGGATTTTAAACCTATAAAGACTAGTTTAAGAACAGGTTTTTAAAAGAGGATTATTAAACATGCATGGTTTAGCACTAAAGGGTAAGATGGCAAAAGAAAAGAAGCACAATATGACATAATTAAGCTAAAATAAGCTATGCTCACAGTAACTTTAATGGCCAGAATTTTAAAAAAGGGAGTGTAAACTTGGCTCCTTGCTCTATTCAGGAGGTGTATGAACCCTATATTAAGCTCAAAACCCTACACCAAGCTTATATACAAGCTTAACTATGCACCCAATGAGGCCTTCCAATTCGGCATTCTTCCATTTGCTTAATTCAAACAAAGTAAATCTTTTTTTCCTTTTAATTTTCTTAAATTTTTGTATTAAGGTTTTAAAACAGATTATAAAAAGCTTATATAAGAGCTTAGAAGTGAGCTTAAAGGAAACAAGAACTTGGAACACAATTTAAGAGACAAACTGAATTTTCATTGAAAAAAGTACCCCCCCCAAGTTCATAAAAAGCCTAGGTTTTAAAAACTTAGGAAAACTAAACTGTACTTCTCTAAAAAAACTATTCAACACGTGCCTAAAGAGACTTACAAAGTTTATATAGAAAAACTCTAGTAGGGTTTTGTGACTTTTGTCTTCTCTTCTTGTCCTCTTCTTGTGTGCTTCTTTGTTAGACACAAAACCCGTCTTGTGTTGCGTTTTATTTGTGTGGTGTAGAAACTCAAATCAATCTGCCCTTGGTTATGGCTTGCTGCTCCACTACAATATTCATCAGATCACCCTTGATTGTTTCTTGGCCATTAAGCGGGGATTTGGGATTGCCAAGCTTAGGATAACAGCCTATTGTGGGGTGGACTTAAGAGAGTGAGGGTTTGGGAGGGACATGGGAGGTCACAACGACGGTGGGAAAGGAACAGTTTGGGGTTATTTTAAGTTTGGCGTTGGAGACGAGTCAAGAAGATGTTCAGTGTTTTAAAAATGGGGGGATTGGGTTGTGGTTTTGTCTAAATTGGTCCCTATTTGATATATGTCTTTTTCAGTTTAAGTCCCAAGTGGGGGGGAAGATTTAGGGATTAGGCAGAGAAACACCCCCTCAGGGGTGTACTTGTAGTTCACCACAAGTCCTTGGGTGTTTAACTTTCTAAAGGGTTTGGCAGAAGACATAGCCCATGAGGTATTCTTTGGTGAGGTCGCAGTTTTAGTCCCTTACAAGATTCTTCATGTACTTATTAAATAAGTTAGGACTTGCAATTATGCCCCTAAGCAATTTTTCTTTACTTTTTGACTTGATTTGTCGGGGACTGACTTTTTGGTGGATTTTCATACTTGGGCTTGTGTATTGACTTTTGTCCTTTACAAACAACCTTTTCCATTCGTGTTGGTTTTGTATGTTTGGCTTGTTTTCTCGTCCACTTTTCTTAGATATACGTTCTTGCACAAACATAATTAGCAAAACAAGCAAGACTAAGCGGAGGGCATCGATTAAAGTAAGCACAACTACCGAGACTCAATAACCCCAATTACTCTCTCTACTCCCCAATTCAAAAAGACCTAATTGATTGAACATCTTCTAATAAAGATGACCTTTCAAACTTCCACAAATTAAACAATCTAATTTCCTTCTCCCTTTTGTTGATCTGTATAACCCCAGAATTCTGGTTTAATCATTGATTTGATCTAATTCTCATATCGGTGCAGTGTTAGGCAGGTTTCTCATCTTGAGTTTTTGTAATTTAGATTTGTTATTCTCCCTCTATTTAAATCAATTAGTCTCGTTTCCGTTTACGTTTAATCTCGCTGTCATTGAAACCCTTGATCTGTTTTTCTTTTCAATCCCTTTTTATCTTGATCTCCCTGCCATACAACGATTCTAATGGGGAGTCGTAGATCAAAGAGACGTCGTTAATCGTATTTACTTATCTACCATTTATGTTACTATTTTTCAGAAATTTTTTTCTGCAAAACGAGCTATTTCAATCAAGTAAACAATACGGACATGTTGTTGATTGTTAAATATCCCCTCGGAAATGGACGTAAGAATGGTTAACATTTTGGTTTTGTTCGTTTTATCAACATGTTTATGTGATCGCTTGGTGAACAATTTTTTGCTCATTTTGGGTGTTGGGTCAATTCAAGCTTCACGGCTAATAAGGAAAGATTTCATAGAGCTACTTTCAACAAGGGTAAGGGGCAGATCATAAGAAGGTTGAGCTATTTCATTCGGTCCTAATAGTGGGGATTTAGGAGTTCTAATTAGTATGTTAATGCGGTTAAAAAATCATATGATCGGTTGATCATGATTCCTGCCCATTGTTCTTGACGAAGATTGTGGCTCTCCAAAAGACTCTATCTTTTCATCCTTAATGGGTAGGATTAAAGAATTTGGTCACTATATCCAATCTCAAGAATCGCTCTTATGACCGAAGGTTTCGTTTGGACTTGAATGTAGTTACTTAGGGGAATTGTGGGTTCTCTTAGAATTTTCTATGTGAAATCGAAAGAGGAGTTTCCGCGATAATGTGGGTGTTAGCTCTTGGTTCTCGGAAATTAGCCAAGCTTATTTCGATATCAATCTGATGGTCGCATTTTGTCGTGAGGTAGAAATTGAAGGTTTCCATTGAAACTATGGACTTTGTACACATTTCAAAAGGAATTGTCACCAGGTGGCGGATCCTTAATCGACACATAATGAACTTGATGGGATTGTTTCCACTCGAACGATTTATGGTTGTCACTAAGTCCTATCTAATATTTCTGAAAACTTCAGATCATTTTCTTGGAAAAGTTGTATTGGATTGTGCTAAGGAACGGTCCCTGGGTGGCCCGCCACCCATCACCCCCCCCACTCTTCCCCCTGACCTCGGTGGAGGACTTCGGATGATGAGGAATTATCTAATGCCGATTCATTAGAAGAAGGAATGAAGAAACTTGAATCTGAGATGATTGTAGCCAACTGTTCGAAAGTTCCAGATACGGTTTTTGAAAATGAAGGTGTTCAAAAAAAAGGACCATCATCTGTTGGAGTCCTTTTCGGCTATACCCTTTTCTTACAAAAAGACAAAGATCAAACAACATTAGGATGAGTGGTTACAAATTCTAGTCCCAAATTTCCCACGGGTCTTTACACCTTATAACGACTATGATTGCTTACCGGGGCATAAGAAGTCTGTTAATGACTTTGATGAGGAGAAGCTCAACGAAGACGATGGTGATTCTAAACAATTCCAACCTCAAAGATAAGGTAGATGATACGCATCAGTGTCGGTCGTTTTAAGAAATCAGTGGCACCGAGTTCAGGGGGCTCATCTATTTAGTGTCTTATGGAGGGAATGTGGTGATAAGTTGGCCAAATCATGGGCTTTATATCACTGGATTGGGTGATTAAAATCTGTTATTCGATATCATTGAATCTCAAGGAGCGTCCGATTGTAGATCGATGAATTTTTTGTCCTTAAAATACAAGGCCTCGCTCAAAGGCCAAAAAAGATTGGGCAAACGGCGTTATGGGTGAAGAATAAGGTGAATAATATTTTCTGCCGATTCAGACACAAAGAAGGAGGAGGTTGATCTTTTCAGTGTCGTCGGTGTTAGGTAGGGGTAATTCAACTTTTGAGCATCTTCATAGTAATTCGGTAGGCAATTAGGTGGAATCTCAATGTGTGTTCTTGAATTCCTAACATTTTTTTGTAAAAAAGCTTCACTATTTTCGGATTTTTTTATCATTATTAAGGGTGTTTGGTTATTGAACGGTATTGAACCTCATGATTATTGCGGTTCTATGGTCTCATGATCGCGTGATAAACGTATGCTTTGGGACTATTGGCGCTTGTTTTATTAAGCATTAGGCAAGGACTGAGTGTTGTGATATATTGGGGGACTTCAATGAGGTTCGCGTCAATCAGACAGGTTTGGTACTAATTTTAATTGGTCCTTGGGGGATTATTTTAATTCTTTTATTAATTCCGGGTCTTGAAGAAGTTTCTTCTTGGAGGTAGTGCTTTCACTTGGTGTCATAAGTCTTGCGACCAAAATGAGCATGTTTGGATGAATTTTTTGTATCTAACAATTTGCTAAATATTTTCCCTCACATTAGCGGCATCACTTTGGACAGATTCTTATCCGATCACAGACCGATTCTTCTTCGAGAGTCGGCCCATGATTATGGTCCGGTTCCCTTCCGATTCTTTCACCATTGGATTCATCTCGAGGGCTTTAATGATTTCGTCACTTCAACTTGGAATTCTGCCCCTTCTGTTGACTCTAATGGAATGCGTAATCCTTGGGGGTGTAAATTTAAACTCACTTAAAGCTACATCAAAGATTGGGATAAAGATAAACAAAAGTGAAAAAGTTTCTACTATTGCAAATCTTAAGAAGGAGTTGATCCAGTTAGATGCGGTTTTTAACAAAAGGTATAGGATACTGAGGTTAGAAGCGGAACAAAGAATGGGAGGTTGTTGGGTTGCTATTGTAACATTGATTCATATTCATTCCATGGATTTGGCTAAAAAAGGCCAAGAGCAAATGGTCATCGAAGGGAGATGAAACTCAAAATTTTTCACGGATATTTTTGAATAAAAAACGTAATCAAATGAACATCAGGGGTATTACGATTGATGGCGTTTGGAAGGAGCAGCCTAATGATGTCAAACATGAATTTCTTTCTCATTTTCAGGATAGATTCGCTAAACCTTCGAGAGGACGTGATAATATGATTATGAGTTTCCGAAAACGATTTTCTGAAGATCAAGTCAGGACTCGATGCGAGAAGTTTATAAAAACAAGAGATTAAAACGGCTGTTTGGGGGCTGTGGCACAGACAAATCCGGGGCCGACGGTGGTTTTCTTTTGGCTTTTATCTGCATTTTTGGCCTGTTATTGTGCACGATGTTTATTTGGCTGTAAATCATTTTCTTCATTTACTGGAGTAATTCTCCTGAGATTTTAACTCATCATTTATAGCTGTGATCCCAAAAGTCACCGGACGCTAACTTGGTTAAGGACTTTAGACCTATTAGCCTTATTGGAAGTATTCATACAAGTTCATTGCCAGATTTTGTCTAACGGAGTGTTTATGTTTTGGGGGACATTGTAATGAAGTGCATTCTGCATTTATCGCCGGAAGACAAATGTTAGACGGTCCATTTATTCTTAATGAGGTTCTGCAATGGTGGTGTTCAAGAAGAAGAGGAAAACTTTAATTTTCAAGGTCGATTTTGAAAAAGGCCTTCGATCGAGTAGATGGGATTTTTTAGATGATGTTCGTAAAGAGTTGGTTTCAGGTGTAAATGGCGTAAACTGGATTTTAAGTTGCCTAATTCTTTAAGGGGTTCTATTCCTTGTCAATGAGTCCTACGAATGAGTTCTAATTCTATAAAGGGTTTGAAAAACATGGGCGATCCTTTATCCCCTTCTCTTTTCCTCGTGATGGAGAGCCTTCATTATCTTTTCAAAGGAGTCGTAAATGCGGGGGGGGATGTTTAAAGGTATTGTGTTAGCTCAATCTTAAGTCTTTCGCATCAGGTTTATGCGGATGTTGCTATTTTTCTTAGGGGAGTGGATGTTAGTGTCGTAATTGCTCCACTTTGATTCAGTTTTGAAATGCTTTTTTTCATGCTTCGGGCCTTAAGATTAATTGAACAAAAGTAGAGTAAATGGGGATTAATGTGGAAAAGTGATAGGTCTTACAAGCGGCTGCAAAGTTAGGATGTCTCGTTCTTATGTGTCCGCTTTCTACTATCTTGGACTAGAGTGGGATGGTTCCGATTTGACAACGTGTTTTCAAGCACATGGCAAGAGGATAAGTTTGAAAAAGTGAAGTCTCGGCTTTTCCAAATGGATATAATCCAAAAAAAACTTTATATTTGGTGGCGTTAAACTTTGTTGAAAATCGGTTTTAGGATCTATTTCAGTCCTTTCACATGTCTATTTTCAATGTTCTTCAAAGGTTGCTTCATATCTTGAGTCTTATTAGAAGTATTTCTTTAATGGCATGATCCGGGGTAGTAAAAGGATTCTTGGTTAAATGGGACACAATGTTTTGACAGACAATAAACGAGGCGGGCTAGCGTGTGGTCTAGCTTATTTGCGGTTAATAGAGGCTTGCATGATTAAGTGGGTTTGGAATGTTTCTCTCGCAAAAAGCTCTCTTGGGACTAAAGTTATTGTGGTTATTCTCGGTGTGGGTGGTATAAATTCTTTCGATTGGTACTTCTACTGGGCCAAATCATGTTGGCTTTCGATTTTGAAGTGAAAGTTCGATCTCTCTAAAGAAAATGTATCGTACGTTTTTGATTATAGGACTCCTAAGATGGGAAACGGGGAGTCCAAAGAATTCTGGTTGGATCATTGGCATACTAGGGGATTTTTAAAGACATGTTTATTCCAGATTATACGCGCTTGAAATCCTCAATGGATTTTATGTTAGTTCATGATAGGCGATCACGAGTTTGGTCCGCTCCTTCCGTCGATTTCATAGAGGAAGGTATCGAGCAAATCAATTCGAACAGCTTGGTAGAATTGGTGCGTTCCTGTCCTATCGTGCCTCTCGGCTGACTATGTTGGATATTGGAATCTGGAGAAGTAGGTATATTTTCGGTGGCATATGCTCGTAGACGTATCGTGTGATATGCTCCGAATATTGGAGAAGAAAATTAGATGGGTAATGTGTGAGTATTTTGTCCCGATAAAAATCATCGTTCTTGCCTGGAAAATCAAGATCGATGTTTTACCTACCCGGTTCAACATTTCTCGAAGGGGTATTAACAGTTCAAGATTTGTTCGTGTCCATGTTGTGTTAATGCTATTGAATCTTCGGACCATTTGTTCTTTAGGTGTGGATTGGTTAGGGACATTGCGGGGGGATATTTTTTTTGAGTGGTGGAATTTGGATCACGCAAACTTAAACTCATATGCAGAATGGAAGTCTTGGCTTGTTTCAATTCGTATGATTCCAATAATCAAAAGATGTTCGGAAGGAGTTTTGGTATTCATTTGGTGGAACGTTTGGATCTATCGAACAGCTCCTATTTGACGAGTGAAAACCTTCGAAAGTCGATGCTTATTGATAATGTCATTGCTAGTTCTTTTTATTTGTGTAAGTATAGATCTAAAGCCTCGTTCGGATGGAATGAATGGCTCAAAAACCCCTATATTATTGTTTTGTAATCTAGCTCCTTGCTAGTTTTTGTTTCTAATAAAAGCGCCGTTCCAAAAAAATTTTAGCAAAACAAGCATATATTTGGCATTTTAAGTCCGTTTTTGGTTATTTTAGCTTGTTTTTAAAGGTAAAAGGTATGTGTAATTAAACACATACCAAAAATCCCCCTTAATAAGGTATTGCCGTGTCCTCACGCAATGCTATGCAAAAGTAATGCATTTAGAAACTTAAGAATCTCAATCACCCTCGACTATTAACCTCGAAAGTAGCTAAGTGTATCAATCCGATGAAGTTATAAGACCTCATAAGTTTTTGAAAATCCCCGTCTCTTTACCATTTTTTTATATTACACCTACGCCTATACATCTTTTGGTATTTTTCAATTTTTTTCACTTAATCAACTACTAGAACGTTTTGACTTTAGTTATTTAATAACTTTAAGGATCATAGAAACAAGTGCTTATCGGGATCTGAGGAATGCCCAAAAAGGATTAAATCATCGATTCCCGACCTTTTCACTTATTCCAAAACCCAAGCTTAAAACGAAAATACACCGTTTAATTATGTGTTAAGATGCTAACACTACTCATTTTTGCAACTTGTAAACTTTTCACTCCCGACAATTTATATCTTAGGGTGTATATGCTATTTTGAATTTCAACCATGGATCAACGTTTTACAACATTCTATATTTCACGTTCCACCTGAGAATAATGAGTTTGAAGGCGAGATCATCCCATGTAGCGACTTTCGTCTCGCAAATCCCAACCTTGCGGTTAGTGACCAGGCTTTTGACAACCCACAGAAGACTAGTACGGGAATCACGGACATTAGTTTCAAAATCTCTCTGGTTTTCGTATATACATAGCTTATCAAAATAGTATAGCTAAAGTTCAAAAGCATATTTGAAATTAACAAAAGATGACTTTTTATTCATTTATTCACAATTAATTTTTAATACTTATGCAATTTTGTGACCTCGACTTTTAGAGGCTGCAAACAATCGGTGTGAGCCGGCAAAGATGACAGCTACTTTTATCAGCTCGGATTATTATTCTTACTATGGGCTTTCTTTAGAAGGCTGTAAACATCGGTTAGGACGCCGGCAATGATACAGCAAACTTTTATCAAACCATAGTTTTATATTTATTGTATTTTTGCATTTTTTATCATTTTTTTTTTTTTATTTGAAAAACATCTTTTTGAAAAATTAAGTATAAAATTTGAACTAAGGCTAAAGTTTTTGCTATGATACTACATAAAAATTATGGATTTAAGTTTTATTTCAAAAGTAGCACGTATAATTAATCAGGTTAAGGCTTATGGAGAGAAAAAGCGGAACAAAATTACTACTTGAGATTTAAGATTTTCCAAATAATCCTTGTTTAGCATCCAACTCATACTTAACACCAATGTTGCAAAAATCGCGAGTCGCTAGCCGGGCGGTCGACCACCCTGTAGCCTGTAATCGGCCTAGGCGCGATTAATCGGTGATTAATCGTTTTTACTGTTTGTATATAAATTTCAAAAATTTACCGATTTTTTACCGATTTTCCCGATTTTTTACCGACTTGACCGATTAATCGCCGAGTTGACCGATTTTTGAAAATTATATATATATATAATTTTGACTTTCGTTGACCGATTAGGCCGAGTTGACCGATTAATCGCCGAGTTGGCCGATTAATCGCCGAGTTGGCCGATTTTTTGCCCAGGCCGATTTTTCAAGCGAGTTGCCTTATTTTACAAGTTCCAACCCCACCTAGCGATTAATCGGCGATTAATCGGCCGCCTAGGCCGATTTTTGCAACATTGCTTAACACTATCATTTTTCGTTCTTCGCGAGTATTTGCGAACGCTTAGTCTAAAAGTTAAGGAACAAGCTAGAGCTCAACACGCTCGATCGAGTCAAAATTTACTCTTATTCTACCCAGCAGGAAAGTCAAAATTGTGACAAAACACTTATTTTATTTTTGAAAATTTTTAAATTTTTAAATTTTTTCATTTTTTTTGAAATTTTGGTGGTAAAAACGGGATTACGTGAGAAACAATGGCTGCAGGCACAATCAAATCGAAGATCCCCCCCATACTAGAATGAAACATTGTCCTTAATGTTTTACGAAGGGTTAGTTTCTTCGTAAATCCTAAGCCGGTTTATGATTTTGCTTAAAGATAAACGTTAGTCGATAAGATTAGGATATGGGATTCCCTAAATGAAGCTGAGGGATTGTGTGTAGACTCTTGTGATCGAAGGACAAAATACCGCTTGAAGCACGTAGAGAGGCTTCAAAACTCAGTGATATCCTGGACAAAACAGCACAAAACACAAAACATGGAAAAGGAAAGAGGCAAGCCTACTCACAACAACTAAACACTTATTCATTACTAAGTTAGCATACTACTGCGGATAAACTAGGATAAGCATGGGGTGCCTCCACGAACGCGACTGTTTAGGGTCACTAGCTTGGACCCAATTTTTCCTGATTTAGTTGTCCTGTTAGGGAAGGTTTGGAGGGTCAGGGATATCCATCAGCGGGATATACCTACCAAAAGTAGTGCTTGAGACGATGACCATTTACTTTGAAGTTTGGCCCGAGTTTTGGGATAAAATCAACGATAGCCATATGGGCAACTTGAACCATGGTAAATGGTCCTGACCAGCGGGATTTTAATTTGCCGGAGAAAATTTTTAATCTATGAGTTAAAGAAGGCAGGACTTATTTACCGACGTTGAAATCGCGGTTTTTGATCTTTGCGTACATGTATCCTATTAGGTTTACTCTTTGTAAATCACAGAATTTATAGGATTGATCACGCAGATCACTTAATTCAATGAGTTGTGAACTTTGCGTTGATCACCCACGGGTTTGACGATACAAAGTTTGCATGTTTAAGGGCCCAGTAAGCTTTGTGCTCCAACTCAATCGGCAGATGACATGCCTTTCCATATACAAGCTTGTACGGAGTGCACCCGATGGGTGTTTTGTACGCTGTACGGAAGGCCCAGAGAGCGTCATCCAGTTTGTCTGACCAAGAGGCACGATTTTCGCCCACTGTCCTTTCAAGAATTCTTTTTAAACCACGATTCGATACTTCAATGCCATTGTCTGGGGGTGTTACGCGGTGGAAGAGCGATTGAGTGATCCATATTTAAGCATGACCTTTGCAAACTGGTCATTGCAAAAATGTGTTCCACGATCACTGATGATGGCATGGGGGGCACCAAATCTGGCAAAGAGAGATTTAAGAAATTTGCAAACTACTCGGGCGTCGTTGGTGGGGAGCGCCTTTGCTTCAACCCATTTTGACAGGTAATCGACAGCCACGAGTATGTATTTGTTGCCTTTAGAAGATGGGAAGGGTCCCATGAAGTCGATGCCCCAAACGTCAAAGATTTCACAAACTTGGATGGAATTTTGAGGCATCTCATCCCTTTGTGAAATTTTTCCTTGTCGTTGGCACGAGTCACAATTTTTAACCAACTCGTGGGCATCTTTATATATTGAAGGCCAAAAGAATCCGGCATCAAAGACCTTTTTGGCGGTGAGATTTGCACCGTGATGTCCCCCGGTGGGTCCATTGTGGCAAGCTTCGAGAATGTCGAGAGCTTCTTTGCCGTGCACACACCGCCGGATCATTTGATCCGCACAGATTTTGAACAAGAAGGGGTCATCCCAGAAGTAGTGTTTGACATCTTTGAAAAACTTGTTTTTCTGTTGGGATGACATTCCCTTGACAATGAAATTCCCCGCATGGTAGTTTGCGAAATCTGCAAACCATGGGGTACTATCTGCACGAAGAGCAACCTATCCAAGAGTTTCGAGAGGAAATGTTTCAGTGATTTCCTTGTTCTCGAGTTTATCTTGATGAGGGTTCTCAAGTCTGGAAAGATGATCGGCGGCCAGATTCTCTGCTCCTTTTTTATCTCGGATGACAACATCAAATTCTTGGAGCAAAAGGATCCACCGCATCAGTCTTGGCTTAGCATCTTTCTTAGTGAAAAGATACTTTATAGCAGAATGGTCGGTATATACTATGCTCTTAGACAAAACAAGATATGACCGAAATTTCTCAAAAGCATACACTACGGCAAGTAATTCTTTTTCGGTCGTAGTGTAGTGTGCTTGAGCTTCAGTCATGGTTTTGCTGGCATAGTGAATTGGTTGGAAATGCTTGTTTTTTCGTTGCCCTAGGACTGCCCCAATTGCAAAGTCGCTTGCATCACACATGAGTTCGAAGGGCAAGTCCCAGTCGGGAGCAATCAAAATCGGAGCCTCAGTCAATTTTCTTTTAAGTGTATTAAAGGATTCGATACACTCTTTTGAGAAGAAAAATGGAGTCTCTTTTTCAAGCAGGTGAGTCATTGGGCGGGCTATTTTTGAGAAGTCTTGTATGAAACGTCGGTAAAAACCGGCATGCCCAAGAAAACTTCGGACACCTTTCACAGTAGTCGGGTGAGGGAGCTTGGCGATAACGTCAACTTTAGCTCGGTCGACCTCAATTCCCGACTTGGAGATTTTGTGTCCAAGAACAATGCCTTCTTTTACCATGAAATGGCTTTTCTCCCAGTTTAGGACCAAATTGGTGTCTTCACACCGTTTTAACATTTTGTCCAAATGGGATAGGCATGTAGAGAAAGAATCCCCGAAGACTGAAAAGTCATCCATAAACACTTCCATCGTTTTTTCGATCATGTCGTGGAAGATTGCCATCATACATCGTTGGAACGTGCCGGGTGCATTGCATAGCCCAAAAGGCATGCGGCGATAGGCAAATGTTCCGTATGGGCAAGTAAAGGTTGTCTTTTCTTGGTCCTTCGGGTCTATGGGAATCTGGAAATAACCCGAAAAGCCATCGAGGAAACAATAGAATTGGTTCCCTGCTAGTCTTTCGAGCATTTGGTCCATGAAGGGAAGTGGAAAGTGGTCCTTTCGGGTAGCTTCATTCAACTTTCTATAGTCGATGCATACTCTCCACCCTGTGACCAATCGAGTCGGTATAAGATCATTTTCATCATTTTTGACGACGGTCATGCCACCCTTTTTCGGTACACAATGCACCGGGCTTACCCATGGACTGTCAGAGATCGGATAAATTAATCCGGCGTCAAGAAGCTTTTCAACCTCTTTCTTGATGACGTCATGGATTTTCGGATTTACCCGTCTTTGATGCTGAACCGTCGGTTCGTAGTCCTCTTCATGGAATCTTTGTGGGTACAAAACTTGGGTTGATACCATTGATATCATAAAACGTTTCTACGCGATGGCTGTTGGGGGGACTTTAGAACCTCGATTAGAGCGGGTTTTCCTCATTCTTTAAATCTTTTGCATTAGGACGGGCAAAACTTGTCGTTTACCCTCCAAAAATGCATATTCAATGAAGGTGGCAAGTCTTATGTTCAACCTCAGACAGGGCTCATTAATGAAGATTTTTCATGTTTGCTTCACAAAAATTTAAGATCTTTTCGAGTTTCCCGGAAAAATAATTTCCTTGATTGGGAGGTGGTCGGTGATGATCCTATTGAGAATTGCTTCGAGGAGAAGAATGTACCCATCAGGGTCAATAATATGTTGGCATCAACTTCGGTGTGCCCAAGAAAACTTCGGACACCTTTCACAGTAGTCGGGTGAGGGAGCTTGGCGATAACGTCAACTTTAGCTCGGTCGACCTCAATTCCCGACTTAGAGATTTTGTGTCCAAGAACAATGCCTTCCTTCACCATAAAATGGCTTTTCTCCCAGTTTAGGACCAAATTGGTGTCTTCACACCGTTTTAACATTTTGTCCAAATGGGATAGGCATGTAGAGAAAGAATCCCCGAAGACTGAAAAGTCATCCATAAACACTTCCATTGTTTTTTCAATCATGTCATGGAAGATTGCCATCATACATCGTTGAAACGTGCCAGGTGCATTGCATAGCCCAAAAGGCATGCGGCGATAGGCAAACGTTCTGTATGGGCAAGTAAATGTTGTCTTTTCTTGGTCCTTCGGGTCTATGGGAATCTGAAAATAACCCGAGAAGCCATCGTGGAAACAATAGTATTGATTTCCCGCGAGTCTTTCGAGCTTTTGATCCATGAAGGGCAATGGAAAGTGGTCCTTTCGGGTAGCTTCATTCAACTTTCTATATTCAACGCACACTCTCCACCCTGTGACCAATCGAGTCGGTATTAAATCATTTTCATCATTTTTGACGATGGTCATGCCACCCTTTTTCGGTACACAGTGCACCGGGCTTACCCATGGACTGTTAGAGATCGGATAAATTAATCCGGCGTCAAGAAGTTTTTCAACCTCTTTTTTGATGACGTCACGGATTTTCGGATTTACCCGCCTTTGATACTGAACCGTTGGTTTGGTATGAGCATCAAGGCATCTGTAAAGCTAATTTCGAAACTCAAATCTCTAAAGATTTCGTAGAATTTCTCAATTTGGTCGTTAGCTTTTTCACGACGCCTTTCATCATTTCTTCTTGAAGGAAATGAAATTGATGCTTTTTGGTTAGGCATCGAAGCACTAACTGGAGCATTTACGGGCTCAGAGATTAATTCATGATGGACAACAGGGACAACCGAAGGTTGGACGTCTTCGGTGCTTCCATTATTAGCAGGAGGCATCGTGTCCTTTGTGACCTCGGCCTCGCGTTCCAGATCTTTTCTGATTTGTGCCGAAATAATTCCTGTTTTGGAGGTGGTGAAAGGTCACTATTAAGAATTGCTCAAGTAGGAAGAATGCCCCATCAGGGTCATAATAGACGTGGATCAACTTCGTGAAGTTGGATCATCCTCTATAGCAAGAAAAAGAGTCGGCTTTCTTCGAAAAGGAAAAATCAACTGTCCCCGGAATGGAGTTAAATTTGGAGATGAAGAGAAACGATGGATCATAGTAAGGTTGGATTGCCACTACCAGAGATCACATTTGAGAACCAAGAACTTTCTTGAGAGTATTCTCCACAATCTAATCAATATGACGTCAATTCCGGTTTGGCCGTCAAATGATTGTAATTTAGCCTGTATCTCGAAGTTTGTCAGATTGAATGTGATGTCCTCTCTGCACCTCTGCCAACAACGAAAGGGATATTTTAACCTTTGTATACATCTAGCAATGGCACGACTGGTCTTTAAGAAAAACTCCTCCCGTGAATAAAGGTACTACGGGGTTTGGCTCAAAATCTACGAACCACGAAATCTTGCTGGAAACTGGAACTTCCCACCGTTACATAGAGAACACCTTCAGTGATACCGATCGGAAGATTTATTCAAAGATCGAACGGTCCGCTAGTTCTAGTGTCATGCAAGTCGGGGTTAGTTCGGGAAGAGAGAGATTTTTCCATACGGAATATGGCATAAGATTAATGCGGGGGCGGTAGGGGGGGGGCCGAGATCGGCCAAGGCGTTACTTGTATTAATCCCGGAGAATTCACATGGAATAAGAAATTGGCCAGGGTCTCCAAGTTTTTTCGGTAACTTGTTGAGGATGACCGCCGAGCAATTCTCGTTCAATGGAGTTCTAGCCATTTCACTCAACTTTTCTTTGTTTTCGATTAAGGTTTTTAGAGTCGAGGTGAATTTTGGCATAAGCATCAAGGCATCTGTAAAGCTAATTTCGAAACTCAAATCTCTAAAGATTTCGTAGAATTTCTTAATTTGGTCGTTAGCTTTTTTACGACGCCTTTCATCATTTCTTCTTGAAGGAAATGGAATTGATGCTTTTTGTAGGCATCGAAGCACTAACTGGAGCCATTTAACAGGGCTCAGAGATTGATTTCATTATGGACAACAGGGACAACCAGAGGTTGGACGTCTTCGGTGCTTCCGTTATTAGCAGGAGGCATCGTGTCCTTTGTGACCTCGGTCTCACGTTCCACTACTTTAGGAGAAGAAGTAGTAGGAATCGTGGGTCCTTTGTAAGCAACACCACTTCGAGTGGTAATACCTTTCAAGTCCTCCTTCGGGTTAGTAACCGTGTTACTTGGGAGAGTTCCCGTACCCGAAGATGAAGCGGTATTGGCATTCACGAATTTGGAGAGCATGTCTGTTAAATTGGCTATTTGATTTTGTAGACCTTGGCCCTGATTTTGCATATTTCTCAATACAGCATCATTAGCCTTGACATAATTCTCAAAATCGGTCTTTGAAACACCTTGCACTTGCTGAGCAGGAGCTTGATAAGGTTGAGCTTGGTAAACTGGTGGTTGACTAGTCGGAGGTTGATACACTTGTCCTTGGTAGAAGTTATTTCCACGGTTTTGATTGGAATTGGTTCCTCGATTTTGGTTGAAACTATTTTCTAGATTCTGATAAAAAACGGTTTTGATTGTTTGAATCGGAGGAAAACCAGGAGGTCGGATTTGTTTGCAACCATCGAGGTCTGAAATTTGTATTGCCTGAATTTAAAATTAGGCTGCAGCAGCTTGTGAAACGTAACTCTGAATGTTGTCAGTGGTAAACGTTGCCATTGGTGGCTGGACAATTTCTATAAGAATGAGCACCTCCACAAGTTACACAACTCTGCTCAACCGCTTTTAATGAACGGGTGCAAAGGAGCTTTGGCGTTTTGGTTTTTCAATAAGCATAGTCCTTCATCATGCTCTTAAGTTCAGAACTTCGGTTGTAAGTAGCAGCAGACGATCTGGTGAAAAACCGGGAGTAGATGAATCGAACTCACAATGTGCAAACGACTAGGCCTTGTTTTCGTGAAATACGAAACCTTGGATTTACTCTCGATAATTTCACAAGCATTCACGTGCACTTATCAAAAAATTTTTTTTTCCACCCGCTAGCAGAATTCAATGAACCTTGAGTCAGGCATTCAACGCATTGAAAACTTTATCTAGCCTGATGTAATTCAAAAATCCATGATTTGGGCATGCTCGAAAGAGGTCATTAAATCGATCCAAGCCCGTAAAGCACGATTCGTCCAAATCTTTGTTGAAATCTAGTGATTTCCTTTCGAAGATTTTGTCGTTTTTGAAGGAGAAAGAATTGAATTATGAATTTTGAAAAGAAGGACATCCCACGACAAAAGTTGAAACGAGGGGTCATTTTCTCCTAGCCAAATCCGGGCTGAACCTTCAAGAGAAAATGGAAAAAGCATAAGCTTAATTGACGTGCTCGGGACATCCGGGAATCTCATCGTTGAGGTAATCTTATTGAAATAACGGATGTGAGCATGTGGATCCTCTTTATCATGTCCGAAAAACTGCTTGTTTTGAACAAGATTGATCAAACCATGCTTCAACTCAAAATTAGCATTGATTTCAGGAATTACAATTGCATCCTCGTACCCCTCGGTGGGTGCTTGGAGCAATTGTGCCATAGTCCGGTTATCAGCCATCGGAACTAGGGGAGGAGCTGGATTTTCAATTGGTTCTTCAAGATTAAATGGTTCAACAAAAGCCGGTGGGGCTTGTTGTTGATGGCGGTTAAGATTACGTGATTGAGAACGAGTGCGCATGCACTAAAATATAAAAAGAAAATTTACACTAATTTTTTTGTTCTTTTTGGTTTATCAAAAGTGAATTCACAATTTATTTTAATAACGGATAACGAAATAAGACAACTTAATCCTAATAATCAACAAGCTTCTCGGTAACTCTTCGAAAAGAAAAACGCACAAAGGAGCGGAGGAATAGGAAAGCGCGAAGCTATTAAAAACCTTTTTCCTTTAGGGTCGTAGTTCCAAGGAACAACCCGCCTTATACCCCTCTTTGAGTTTGTTTATCTTTTAAAAGGTGAACCGTACCTCGCAAGTGACACAAAAGGTAAGTTTTTGATTCTTTGGTTCGGGAACTTATTAATGGATAATACTTCAGTTGAAAGTATTATATGTTGGTGTTCTTTTACCAACTTGATTGATTTTTATTGATAATTAAAGACAATGTTTTTATCTTTTTGGTTTTTTTTTTGGTATTTTATAAGTAAATATTCACAATCTTCAAGCACAAATAATCAAGCTTCGAGACGACAAACGCTTTCACTCCTCCCCGGCAGCGGCGCCAAAAAATGATAACCAACTTTTTAAGGTTAAGTTATATATCAATTATAGTATTAGTACGTATTCCAAGAGATTTAAGATCAATTGCTTTTTACCAAAGCAAAATCAAAAATCCCCCGAGTCGTTTCCCGTCGAGGAGTGAATTGGAAAGTCGAAAGTCGGTTTGGTATTTGATGTTTGAATAAGAAAAGGTTGGGAATGGTGCTTTAATGGTTGAAATGTAAAAACGTTTAAGAAAATCCTAAAAACGAAAGCTAGAATGATTAAAACGTAGACGAAAACGTAAAAACGCGAATTTAAAAAAAAACTAAATTTATAAAAATTAAGACCTAAAATTATTTTTAAAATTTTTATAATATAAAATAACTAAACTTAAAGAAAAACGAAAGAAAATTCTAAAACGGGAGCTTTTAAAATCGAAAAATGAAGAAAACGAAACCCGGGCCCGAAACCCGAGCTTTAAAAAGTGAAAACTTGCAAAGACGACCCTACGAAAGTTTTTCTATTTTTCCTAAGTAAAATATGATAAAAGAAAATTTTCTAAAAAAGAAAAATATTTTTTTGATTATTATTTTATTTTTTATGAATTAAAAACAGTTTGAAAGAAAATAAAATATTAAAAATACTAAACGTTGATAAAAAAATCTCAAAAAATTACAGAGAATAGCTTATGTGATACTGGTCCTAGGAAAAATAAGAAAAAGCTGGCTGGCTTATTGAATAAGCCAGAATAAGCTCGAAATGGGCTGAAAGCTTATGGGCCTAAACGTGTATAAGAATTAAATGTTGCAAGGACTAATTGAAAAAGTCCCAAGGGCGAACGGTTAAGAGTGTGTGCTGTTGAACGAGAGGTGAGGGGTTCGAGTCCCACTTACCCACTTTTTTTTATTGCTACAGTAACTTTTTTTTATAAACTAATTAAGCACATTAAGGTGAACATTTTATATAACTACAACTAATTTTGAAAGCTTATAAATAAGCTAGAAAAGCTTAATTAAAACAGACAGTAGACTTGCTATGACAAAAAGGCTTAAAGGCTTGGTTCTTTTTGACTTTTTAAGACAAATAAGCAAATGACAAAGCAATAAGCAAAGACAGATTTATATCTATACTAAATAAGCAATAGCAAACAAATAAGAAGCATAAACAAATAAGCAAAAAATAAGCTACTAAAAGAGGCAGACTTAGCTATTTTAACACTAAAGGACTAAAAGAGCTAACTGTTGGGCTTTTTTATGATTAATAAGCTGACAAAAGGTGAAATAAGCTAGGACATTTACTTCTCTACTCCTAATAAGCCACTACAAACACAAATAAGCCAAGGAAAAAGGGTCAATAAGCCAGAAAATCATAAGCACTTAAGTCACAAAAATGCATACAAATGGGCTTGGGATAGCTTTTTGAGCTTAAAAATAAGTTACCTAGAGGATGACTTAAGGCTTTAAGAGTGCTAGGGGCTTTATTTCAGCTTATGAACTTCTTAAAAATACAAAAAGGTGAGAATTTGAAACAGTTATAAGCCCTTAAAAGGGCTTATGACTATGACTGCTTTGCACCAGGGGATCCTCTTTTCAGTTTTAAAGTACAAAAGGCAGCTACTAAATAAGCTGTGAAATAAGTTCTAAATTAAAAACCACTTGAAAACAGATTGAGTGCAGCTCCACAGGAGCTTGTGTACAAAATTTTATAAGCTGAATCTAATTTAAACCATCTGATAAATGGTTTTGAAAGAGGGACAGTTTTTAACTAAAACCACTTGACCAAGTAGAATGACAAAGTTTAAAAATTGCAAAGTAATCTTAAAACAAACTTGGGTAACTGCATTTGGTCATTAATAACAACACAACTACAAGCTTAAAAGACTGATAAACAAGGCTTAATCAAAAAGACTAAGTCAACTGATTTTTACAAATCAGTTTTGAAGGAGCTTTTAGAAAACTTGAAAAACAACTTTAAAA
This sequence comes from Tanacetum coccineum, assembly GCA_026074375.1. Lineage (NCBI taxonomy): Eukaryota > Viridiplantae > Streptophyta > Magnoliopsida > Asterales > Asteraceae > Tanacetum > Tanacetum coccineum. The sequence continues at coordinate 26,570 of BQNB010022249.1, read as the reverse complement.
ACTTAAAGGATGTGAAAAACATATTCAAATTAACTCAAGATGGCTTGTTAAAACTACCCAAAGTGACCCAAATGGTTTTTATTCCCAAATGACCCATTTCAGCACTTATCCCAAACACCCCCTTAGATTTTTTAAAACAAGATTTTAAGCTGAAAAAGACTGATTTAAGCACAATGATTGAAAAACAGGATTATAACATGAAAAAGTAAACAATAATAAGCAAAGTAACACAGCAAATAAGCACTTAAATGAGAAAATAAGCAAATAGCTAAAAAAACATATAACTAGGCAGTTTTAACAATAATCTTAAACAAAAGTCAAGTAAGCATCCAGAAGAGATAAATAAGCATACAAGAACAATAATAAGCAATTAAAAGCATAAATAAGCTGAAAATAAGCTATGCTACAGTAACTTTAAGCAAAAATTTAAAAAGAAGGACTTACTATTACCCTTGCTCTAAACAGGGTTAGATAAAAAAAGTCTACAAGCTCCAGCTTGTATAAAACAAGCTGGTATGGTCTATAAGCACTTCCACTTTTTTGCTTATCTTCCAAAAATTGCTGAGGTATTTAAGGGGAGGATTTTTTTTGTGTTTTTGTATTATTTTCTTATATTTTCTTAACTGTTTAACATTTTAAACAAAGACAGATTATGTGAGCTTATAAGAGAGTTAATGAAAGCTTCTTAAAACTTAATAAGAACTTGATATCAAAAGAGCTTGAAACAGAATTTTTCATAAACAAACCTTAAAATTTCATTAATACTCAAAACTTTACAATAGTGAAAATTACATTACTGAAAATTAATAAGCTTAAAACTAGGTAAAGAAAACTACTAAAAAAAACTAGATGGCCAAAAATGGCTACAAGAAGTCCTAATTTATACTACTCTGAAGAAGATTCTAGGAGGTGTGTTTCTTCATAGAGACAACTCATGGTGTGTTTTTGTTGTGTGAGTGAGAGCACAAAGAAATCTTGGCCCTTTATAATTTCTTGTTGCCCAATCTCAAATCTAGACCCTTGATTTCTTCTTGACCAATAGCAGCATAAGGGATTGCCAAGGTGGAAGAGTGCCCATGTGGGAGTGTAGGGTGAGTGGTGGTGATAGGTTTGGCTGGTTATGAACAGTAAGCGAGGTGTTTGATGGGGACATGAGGGGGGATGAGTTTTTGGCGGGTAAATGGTGAAGATAAACAGTATTATAAACTCAGGGGTGTAAGTTTGGGAGTGACACAGGTTTGGCCCCTCAAAGTTATATTTCTCATTTCAATTCCAGTCCTTGTAGTGGTTAAGAACTTTAAGGTTTTGGCAGTTCAAGTCCCTCATAGTTATGTTTGTTATTACACCAAAGGTCCTTGTGTTGAGACAAACTTAACAGCCATGACTTTGGGCTGTTAAGTGTTAAAATGGGACTTGGGCCTATCAAAATTTTTGGGCCGGGTAATAAATAAAGAGATTTTGGGCTTGTGGCTTTATTGGCTTTGGCTTTTCCTGCACAATATAAATGGGACTTGGGCCTATCAAATGGGACTTGGGCCTATCAAAATTTTATCGTTTTTGGCTTGATTTTTCATCCTTTTGTCGGATATCCGTTTCCTGCACAATATAAATGCAAACATACAAATACAAAGTATTTTTGGTACGTTTTTGGTCATTTTAGCTCATTTTTAATGGTCAAAGGTATGTGTAATTAAACACATACCAATCATAAAATTTACCAGTTTAAACAAGTTACTCCTTTTAAATCCATAGTACTCATTATTGCGGTCTCGAATAGATATACCAAGCCAAGTTCTAAAGTCAACTACATCACCGGCACACTCATATTTTTGTGGAATTTGGGTAAACATTTGGAAATGGATAGGTTAAATCCTCACAATATCTAACAAGGGTTATTGTGTGTGGGTTATGTATCAAGTAATTTCACAAAAGTATGCTTGAAAAAAATTTTTGAACATAATTTAAGCATTTTAGTGTGAAAAATAGGACAAGTAAATATTCTAATTCCATCCCCCCACTTGAATTATAAAACGTCCTTGTTGTATATATAAAACATTAAATACAGGAATTAAAAAGAATTAGAATGAGAAACTCTCCTGATATTTGCTCGGTAGATTCTCTATGTTGAGTTTTTTAGCAATATTGTGTTGAACAACCTCCTTGAAGTTTCAAGACTCCAACACTTCAAGATCTTCCAGATTTGTAAATTCTCCACCAATATTCGTCGATATTTCTTTTTTCACGAGTCCTATATAAAACAAAGGAAAAAAACGTGTATTCCTAACTTTAGTACCGTACGGTTAATTTTAAACAAAACTAAAAACAAACTAAGATACGGTCAGATTAAGGTGAATACTCAATACGTTGTATCATGTGCATGAATACGCCGTATTGCTAGAATTGACAATAATGTTTTTAAGTGCATAAAAAGTAAAGACTGATAACGTCCAGACAATCAATACGTCATATGGTATGGGGCGGATATGACGTATTGATGTCTGGGAAGACAGACTCGATAAAATTAAATAACATTTCGGGTTATCTCCTGGGAAGCACTTTTATTTACAGCAAAGTCTTTAAGTTATACTTTTCTTCAGCTTCTCTTCATTCCATTTCATGCACGCTAATGTGCCCGCATGTGAGCCATTCTTCCATCTTCGCATCTCGAATGTAATCGAGTCCAAATCCTTTGTAGAACCCCTTAAGCTTTTGGTATGGATGTGAGATTCCATTCATCTTATCTTCTTCACTTACCTTTAGTAATGGTGGGATTTTGTTGCATTGCTCATTAGTGTGGCATTTAAACCTCGGATGTGATCGCACCATTTGGTAAGTTACTTCATCATCACCAATGTAAATGGTAATCATCCCTTCAAACCGTTTTGCATTAATCCTAACGTCTCTTAAAAATGGTTCACCAAATATATCATCGCCCATTCCTTCATCGCGATAATCATCCATATTTTCTAAAACTGCAAAATTCATCACAACAGAAAAGTTTCCAACAAAAATAGGTACATTCGTTAAGGCTCCTACTACATTATTCCCTTTTTACACCATTTTATCTTTCATTATAGAATTATGAAACTTTTTGGACATCACTTGATATATATTAATGGAAAAAAGTTAGCATGTGTAAATTCAAATCCTATAATGCAAGAAAACTTTAAGTTGTGAGCACAATCTATATGGATCTTCTTATCATAGTCGCAATAACTAGGGTAATCATCAATTCCAACATTAAGTTCATCATCTCTAGATCTAAATTCCTTAATTACCTCACCTTCCTTAATGGTGGGCATGAAATCATCTCCTTGATTTCTCCTAAGCTCAAATGGTTCATTTAGATCATTTAATTCAATGCAATCTTCCAAGAAAGGGTCTAATGATCTATTCAACACCAAAGTCTCTCCCATTATCCTAGCTTCTAAATCAAGTTCCATTCTTTCTCTTAAACTTAGCATGTAGACCCTCTTAATTAAACTACTAGCAGGTTTAACACTTGTGAAAACAATCATTTCTTCCCATACCCTTAAAGTAATCTTTCTTTTGTAAACATCAATCTTAGCACGGGCGATAGACAAAATGATCTTCCGAGGATCAAGGGCACTTTGATATCCTCGGGCATATCTAGAATTATAAAGTCTACGGGGAAAGTAAATTTACCAATTCCTACTAGTACGTTTTCAGCTATTCCTTTTGGATATTTCACAGTCCTGTCTGCTAATTCAACTGTCAATTTAGTGTGAGCTAATTCGCCTAATCCTAAGTTAAGGTAGGTCGAGAGAGGCATAACACTAACGCTAGCTCCTAAATCAACAAGGGCATTATCGAAGCAAACATTATTAATAAAGCAAGGTAAAGTGAAACTCCCTGGGTCTTTCTCCTTTTTGGGTATGGATTGTGAAGCTTCAGAGTAAGCTTCCGAGAATTGTGGTCCATATGATCCCTTCTTTTCTTCACAGTAGTAACCATTCAAACGACTTGGAAATGGAATCGTCGTTTGTCTTGTCTCGTACATCAGTGTACGGCTCTGTCCAGTGGATACGGCGTATTGGGAAGATCCAATACGGCGTATCGGGCATGAATCAGCTTCAATAGTAGTTGAAATCGACTTGACTTGATCTCTCGGGTTTACTTCAGTAGAGCTAGGTAGACTTCCAAATCCTCTTTCCTGTAGTACCTTGCTCATTTGCCCGATTTGGATTTCCAAAGTTTTAATAGATGCTCCTTGGTTTCGAATGGCAGCATCCGTCGAAGCTCGGATTTCTTTAATTAAATTGGAGTTTTCTTCGTGTCTCTTTGCTGATTCACTCATGAATTTGCTCAGGGTATCTTCCATAGATTGCCTTCGTTCTTGGTATGAAGGATTCGCGTTGTTCCTTTGATAGAATCCTAGAGCTGTTGCTCTATATCCCCCTCCTTGAAAAGGTCCACCAAATTGCGTGTAGTAAGCTTCTTCTAGGGTTTTCCCTTCTTCTTTTAGTGGGCAATCTTTGGTGTAATGGGGTCCTTTGCATTGTTCACATCCTACTTGAGCAGCATAAACTTTTTCATTTACCTTTTTGATTTCTCTTCTAAGGTTGTTCAGTTGTGCTTGTATTGCTGCTAATCCATCAAAAGTTTTAGTACTTCTGACTCTTGATGTTCCATTGTGCCATTTTTGAGAGTATTCAGCCATTTCTTGGATGGCTATTTTTATGTCAGCAACAGTCTTTGATGGTATGGCACCTCTTGAATCAAGAATTTGTCGAGTTGGAAGATTAAATCCATTATAAAACAAGACTACCTCTTGCATCTCCGTTAAATAATGTTGAGGACACTGCATCAAGAGCTCTTTAAATTGTTCCCAAGCTTGATAGAGGTTTTCATCTGGTTCTTACTGAAAGTTGTTGATTTCCTCCATCTTCTTTGCAGTTTAAGCAGGTGGGCAATATTCGCTTAGAAACTTAGTCTTTAGATCTTCCCAGGTTGTAATCGAACCAGTTGGTTTGTTTCTTAGCCATCGACTTGCGGCTCTATAAGGGACATAGGGAAGGCTCTAAGCATCAATTGGTCTATAGTAATATTTGGAATGTGGAATAAATCCACGATCTCAAGAACTTTCTTAATGTGTTTGTTCGCATCTTCATGATCCGAACCGCTGAAGGTGTCGGTACGTAGTTCCTTAAGAAATTGGCCCTTTAGTTCAAGGTTATCATTGTCTTTAATTTTGGGCCTACCAACACCCGATCCATAGTCAGCTCGGGTCTTGCTCATGTACTGTTCCATAGTTTTCTCCATTGTTTTCGCTTCTTCTTCCTCCGAGTTTTCTTGGTCAGTAAATAAATTGAAATCAGGCGATCTCAACTCATCAAGACTTAATATCTTGAAGTGTCTCCTAGATGATCGAAATTCTCGTTCCGGGTCTTTATAGGGTGTAAATAGTTTGTTTGTTGAAATCCTTGTCATGCACTACCTGAAATAAGGGATAAATAATAAGTAGGATGGGCTCTTTTGGATAGAAAAAAATTAGCACGAAAATACAAAATATGTAAAAATTAGGATTTGATTCTATTCTCGATGATCGATACGCCGTATCCAATGGAAGTAGATACGCCGTATTAATCAGTTGAATCAATACGTTGTATTGGATAGGAAGTTGGATACGCCGTATTCGATGGAAGTGGATACGCCGTATCGAGTTATCGACTAGAACAGTGTATTAGCAAAACAATTAAATTAAACACACAAATTTACAAGCAAAAAACTAAACTAACAAATATACAAAATATACAGTATATACTAGAATATACACTAATCTAATTAACACTACTCCAAAGGGTTAGATCTAATCTAATGTTAAAAACCAAAACATAAAATAAAAATCAAGATTAAATTTCACTCCCCGACAACGGCGCCAAAAACTTGATGTGTCGTTGTGTGGTGTTTATATTTAAGATTCAAGTTTTAAATTTATATTTTGCCGACTTAACCAAACACAACACTTTAACGGGTAGTGTACCCGGACGGTGGTAGATTCGTGGTAAGTAGGGTGTCGAACATTTGAAGCGAGGTTAAATCTCTCGATTTATTTATATTTTGGTTTATCTAATCTATGTTAATTCTAATCTAAGTCAAACCTATGCTAATCCTATGTTAGTTCTAATCCTAATTCTAACAGGTAAAAGGGGGGTTTCAGCCTGAGAGACTGGCACGGGTTTGGTTGGTGACTACAATCAATTCAAGACACTTTAACCCATGCAAGCAAATTAACAGAAGATAAAAGAGCGGTCGAGCCTTATGATAGAAAACTGTATACCATCATAAATTCCCGATTAAAGTTGGGTTTGTTTATTCAGTGCAATGATTACTTATCTCGAAGAGGCATATCATTCTTAGACTTAGGCGGGACTTCATCCTAAGACCTAGACACATTAATTTTGTCATAATTAAAGCATCCGCATAAAGCATCCTTATTACTTGATTATAATCTATCTTAGGGATTAAAGCAATGGTGATCTTGTTAAACCCTAGCTCATAGAGACTTTACCCACTTACTGCTTAATGGCAATTTATACTCTAGTAGTCCACTTGTCCAACTATCCAATGGAATCAGAACATTATTTGTTGAATTATCTAGATTCACCTACTATTCAACATGTTTAATAAACTAAAGGCAATTTTCGTTAACTAGTTAAGCTAGAAGCGTATCCTTAGCACGATTTTAGAAGGACAATACTTGTGATCCTATGATTCTAGATGTATAAATTACTATATGGAGAGCTATCTCATCATCTAGATTACTTGGTCCTATCACTAGATCCAGTTGAATGATAGGTCGCATACAAAAGCACGTAAACAAGTATGAATTGATAAACATAAACAAGCATGCAACGATAAATTGAGCAATCGAGATATAAACAAAACCAAACATTCAGATCTTCATAATAATGGCTATACCCGAAGGTATCAGCCTTCAAACATCATAATTAATACAAGAGTAATTGTTTTAGCCAAGGTAAACTAACCGAGTTAACAAATAATACCAAAAATTAAACGATTACAAAAGTATAAGAAATTACACGTTGTCTTCTATGGATTGGAATGCGTTGCAAGACCTCTTATTCTCTTTTTCTCCTCTAAAAATTAACTTGTGTGGTTTAGATATCGAGAATATGATTTAGCACACTTAAAACTCATTTTTAAGTTTTGTATTTATAGGGTCTAGAAGTCGGTTCGATACGGCGTATCCAAGGGATTGGATACGGCGTATTAGAGTTTCTTGGAGTAGGGACCACGTTTGATATCTTCCAGAATATTCACATACTATATCTTCAATACGGCGTATTGACTTCTTCTGGATACGGCGTATTGATCTTCTTTCCTTTGTGGTCTTTGGTAAGTGCCGACACTGATACGCCGTATCTTCCTTGATGGATACGACGTATTGGTAGTCAGAATAGTAAATCTTTAAAATATCTTCATTTAAGCTCCAGAATGCGTGCCTTTTGCGAATATTCACCAACTACTCCGTAATTACTACAATTCTCAAATATAAACGATTAAGTAACAATTCTTTGCAATAATTATATAAAATGGGTTAAATACATGGGATAAATGATGCTATAAAAAGAACTTATTTTGATGTCATTAGATACCAAAAATCGAACGATTACTAGAGTATAGAAGATTACATGATGTTTCCTATGGAATTAATAGCTTTGCTTGACCTCTTCTGCTCTTCTTGTCTTCTGAAAATAGACTTTTGTGGTTAAGGTATCAAAAATAAGATCAAGCACACTGAAAATCCGTTTTTAGGTTTTCAATTTATACTGTCTGGAATTTGGTCGATACGCCCTAATGGTTGAGGTCAATACGACGTATTGGAGATTTCTTAGAATAGGGACCACGTTCGATATCTTCCAGAATCTTCATATACTATATCTTGAATACGGCGTATGGAAGTCTTCTAGATACTGTGTATAGGACTTTGTTCTTCGTGGTTTCTTGTGAAGTGCAGGCACAGATACACCGTATTGGTTGATGGATATGGCGTATAGAATGTCAGAACAATTTCTTCATATTTCTTCGTTTAAGCTCCATAATGTGTGCCTTTAAGCAATTCTTCATAAAGTACTCCATAATTACTGCAATTCTCAAATATAAATAATTAAGTAATAATTCTTGCAATAATTATACAAAATTAGTAATTTACATGGGATAAATGATGCTATAAAAGTAATGTTATTTGATGTCATCAAATATCCCCTCACTTGAATCTTACTTGTCCTCAAGTAGCCTTTAGAATTTTATGAAAATGTATCCCTAAGGATTTTTCCGTTAAGCATTTATTCGATTAATTACTAGTACACAACCAAACACCTCACAAAATAGGAAGATGAAAACACTCAAATCACTCAACTAATCTATGTGGTAACATGTAACTAATTCGCTCAATTGCCCAGTCGTGACGATTATTCTATCATAAGCTTGGCAAGGATTCACATCTCTATCACTAAAGCTAAGGAGTAACAAGTTTATAAAGGTAAATTAGGTTTAAAAGGCTTATAAGGGTTTTGATAACTTTTTCTAATCTCCATTGATACCAATATTCCAGAAAAGGTGACAAAGAACGTACATACACACCCATAACGATGGGATAGACACATATGACTGCATTCAAACCTTAACTCGAATAAGCTAAAGAATAGGAATAGTAGTCTTTACTAAAAGTCGTAAACCAGCAAGGGCGACAAACCACATATACACATCCATAACGATGGAATAGACATACATGATTGCATTCAATTCCCTCACTCGAGTAAAACCAAGGGTTAGGACAAAAAGTGATATAGGGTATGGAGTGGCGAGATAGTGAAGGTGTTTTTAGACCATTTTCTGTGGCTTGTGCTTGGAATTCTATTCGTTTACGGGCTGTTGTGGTGGATTGGTATAAGGTTGTTTGGTTCCCTCACTACATTCCTAGACATGCTATCTACTTGTGGCTAGTTGTTAAGCAAAAGTTGAAGACTTAGGATAGGCTGCGGCAATGGAATGTCGATCCCGCTATCAACTTAAACCTGCTTAGATGCCCCCTGTGTAATTTGGTCCCTGACTCTTACTCTCACCTATTTTTTTGGGTGTTCTTTTTCTTCTTAGGTTTGGTCTCAGATTCGGCTTCTTACAGATATGAGTGCTATTCCTCCTCGGATTGAAGATGCCCTTGCGTTTATAACTCCTATTTCTAAGGGTAATTCTGTCCTTAGAATTATATCGCGCATTGTGTTGGCTGTTGCAACATATTACCTATGGAATGAAAGAAATTCAAGGTTGTTTAAGAATAGGGTCTCATTTGCGGAGCAGGTCTTTCAAGACATTTGCTATAATGTTCGATTAAAGTTGGTTACTTTCAAGTTTAAGAAGGTGTCTGCACGATCTCATATTCTCCTTGATCGTTGGAAGGTTCCAAGGGTATGTGTTATCCATGATGGGAGTCCCGGGTGAGGGCCGTACTCTTTTTTCCTTACCGGGGGTTTTCCTATTGGTTTTTTTTAAAAAGGTTTTTAAGGAGGTGGCCTCACTTAGATCCTTTGCTCACGTTGTGTTGCTGCTGGCATCGTGGGGTACTTGCTTGGCTTCAAGAGTTTTTCTTGCTTATTTTCGCCAATGTGGCTCTTATTCCTAGTTTATCAAGCTTTGTAGCTTGAGGTTAATGTGGTATTTCAGCCACATCCCGTATGTACTTAACTTTTTGGTTAATATATTTACCGAGGTAACCCTTTACCAAAAAAAGTGATATAGGGTATGAATCTTCTAATCTTTCACCAAAAAGTAAAAAACCAACAAGGCGGACAAAATCACACATACATGGCCGTAATGACGGAATAGACACATGTGATTGCTTGCATCCTCATTTGAATAATACCTAAGGGTTAGTGATTAGGAAAGGAAAATAATTGTTGTTAAATAAAAATTTACATAACAAATAGATTAAGTCCAAAAAAATAAGGTACAAGTTGCTAGATACTTTCCTGACCGTTACCATGATAAAGACACAAATATATACACAAATGTCTTAATCATAGATAAAAAACAACAACCTAAGTTGGATTTCCCGTAACGGTTAACTTCCCAATCATCCATACTATACATACTTTTACAAAGACAAGTGGCGATATCTACCACTTTATACAAAACTTTACATCGTTGATTTATAATACGTATCAACGACTAATCGATCCTTCAAATAATACCATCGGTTTAAGCTTTAACGAACCGACTATCTTCATACATTCCTCCTTTTCTTTTGCAGTAATTTTCTAATTTTTTCGATTTTTTTAAACAATACATACTACGAATCTCGGTGTAATTTCACCATCTTCACGATCATAATAATTCTGGATACTTTCTTCCATATTTCTTTATTCTTCAGACATACCAATAATTATGATGGTAGTAAAAAATACATGAGTTTGACTACTTTTTACATTTCCATTTACAATGTGCAAATTTCCTAACCATACTAGAGATAGAAAATGACACAAGACACAGGAAATACATACTTTACACTTCAAGCAACTAGCAACTGATAAATGGACTTAATCTAACAGGGTAGGCTAAGGTGTAAAGGTGTAACAAAACAAATAGTTGGTGTTATCCTAAAGGATTGGCTCTATTGGTTTTTCTAGGGGTATCTTACTCTTAAAATGAGAGTAAACAAAGGGTTTATACTGGAGTTAACTAACTAGTGTGGTTAGTTAATAATACAGCATATATAGGCTTTTTGGGTGTAATCCTAGAAATTTACCAATTTAAACAAGTTACTCCATCTAAATCCATAGAACTCATTATTGTGGTCTCGAATAGATATACCAAGCCAAGTTCTAAAGTCTATGACATCATCGACACACTCATATTTTTGTGGGATTTAGGTAAATATTTGAAAACGGATAAGGCTGAATCCTCATAATGTCTAATAAGGGTATTGTGTGCAGGTTATGTAACTAGTAATTTCACAAAACTATGCTTGATTTTTTTTTAAATTTAAGCATAACTTAAACATTTTTAATGTGAAAAATAGGACAAGTAGCTTTCTAATTCCCATTCTCCCACTTAAATTATACAACGTCCTCGTATAGATAAAACATTAAAAACGGTAAATAAAAGAATTAGAACGAAAAACTCTCCTGATGTTTTGCTCGGTAGATTCTCCATGTTGATTTCATGAGCAGGAATGTGTATTGGCAACATACATTAGATTCTAGATAGTAGATACTTCACCAATGTTTGTCGATTTCTTTCTAGCGAGGTCATGTGCAAAATATAGGAAAAACCATGCAAACCTATCTCGGGTATCCTACGGTTAATAAAAAAAAAACAAACTGTAAGGCATCATGAACGCATTATGAATATGGGATCATGTCCTGTCAAATAGGCCTAAAAAAATAAAAAAATATTAAAAAATCATATAATGAAAATACTCCGTATAGATAGAACTGACAATAAAGTTTTTAATATGCAGAAAAATAAAGGACTGATAACGTCCAGACATTCAATACGCCATATGGTATGGAGCGGATACGCCGTATTGATGTCTGGGAAGACAAACTCGATAAATAAATTAAAAACTGTCCGGGTTGTCTCCCGGAAAGCACTTTTCTTTTCAGCTAAGTCTTTAAGTTAGACTTTTTCTTCATCTTCCTTTACATTATCATCACACCCTCTCGTGAATTCACTCTCGTTTCCGGATTTGATGCTTGAGTCCGTAATATATCAATAAGCTTAGTTGCCGAACTTACTGCCAGGCTTGATTCTATCAAACACAAACAAACCAAAATCATCATATCATAATATACATCAAAAGATAATATGTTTTATGTTTTAAATACATCGTGATAATAATATAAAGTACATGTCCACAAAATATAATAATCAAAAGAGTAAGGGAGAGAGTAATCAAGGATCTGGCTGGTCCTCATTAAGCGGGGCTGCTGAAGTGCTGGCCTCACCGATCCTATGTCTGACCATGCGCCTCTGATATGGCACATGGGTCTTAGAATACCTCTTGTAAGTAGCACCGATTGCATCAAGCAACTGCGATAAACTACTAGCTGCCCATACAGTAAACCTGAAAAAATCTCTAGACCAAACCTGTCTCCATGACCTCTGTCGCTGCTCAGCGCAAGCTCTCTTGAAATCCCTTAAACCGTCCTCCTCGAACCTAGCAATGCTTCGTAGGCCATAGTCCTAGTCTGGAGAGCAGCAGAAGGTGGCTGAGGTGCCTGGAACAGATGTGCAGGAATAGCCTAAGCACCCTCGTCAGACCTTTAGGAAGCAGCCCCAGCGCATCTAAGGCACCAACCGCAGTAATATGGCTGCCTTCTATGGTCCCCCCAGGCACCAAACCTAAGTATCACCAAGCAAACATAGATGTTGAGCTTAACAATCTTATCTAAATCATAACTGGTAATCCACGTGGGCAATCACTAGAAAATCCATCATTCCCTCTCACTAATTAAAAGCCAAAGAGCATAGCAAGACGCCCAATAAAGATCCCTCGACATCCTGGCTTCCGCTCTTCTCCTCTCGGGTGTGTCTAAACAAGTCTAGTGCTAATTGACAGTAAGGGGACGTTTCGCCGTCCCCCTGATTCCATTGCATCTCAAGTAAAAGAGATTGGTAACAGTCACCTTTTTGATGTGCCAGACCCGACTAGAGATGGTGTAAGAAATCAACCTGTGGCTTAGCCTCCTCACAGGGTCTTGGATAAATGTATAAGAGGGAGCAACCCCCAAAAAGTCCCTATCAGATGAAATCTGAGTCTAATAATCCTTAAGATCCCCCTTGTTGGGGATCACTCTCATCTCCGACGTACCCAACCAGTAATCCTCGAAAACCATCGCTTTGTTCATCTCCTCCGTAGCGGTATGCCAAATCCCAAAGATAGAATAAACTGTCTCTAAGTCATAGTAGGTCTAGCTCATCCCAACTGAAAACACAGTGTGTCATCCTCATCTAACCTCAACTCAGTGTCACTCATCTTGCAAGTATTGAAGAACTCAAGCATAAACTCCCTAACCAACGGTCCCTGGATCTCAAACAATCTCCTCCATGCATAACTACTAAATAACTCCTGTCCCTAATCCCCAGTATAAACCATCCTTATCCTGTCAGTCAAATCCTGCCTCATCTCCTCCGTTAATATCCAAGCAAAATGCAACGCATGTACCCGGTTAACCTGTCTACCAAAAATCGTATCTAGTCTCTACTCAAAATCATGTATAATATCCTCAGTGTATTCCTCTATTTGGTATCTAAGCACAAATGCCTCTAAGCCCTAGGTGGTAGTGGTGCCATATCTGTAAAACTCGAACAAAGTTAGTACACAAGAAATAGAATTTTCATTTACCTGACAGAGGTCGAATACGACGTATTGGGGAACTGGATACGCCGTATAGGGTTTTAGGTGAATACTTCGTATTCATAGAGTTTCGATACGGAGTATTGGTCTAACACGGATAACTTGATACGACGTATATAGGAATCAATACGCCGTATAGGGTATTAAGGGCTTATGTTTTCAAAAAGCTTAATACGTCGTATCCAGATGAATGGATATGTTGTATAGGGTTTAAATTTTTGGAAAAATTGCTCGATACGCCACATCCGTTTTACTGGATACGCCGTATCAATTTTGTAGTTAGAAACGAAATGGGTTTCCCATTTATACCCGTTTGACCCATTAACTTAATTTGTTAAACTCGCAATTACCAATCTCAGGAATTGGGGGTGTGTATATAACAGCACTACGGCAAATCGCAAAATCGCAAAACCGCCAAACCTAGACCTAAACCTAAACTCTAACCCTAATCGAATTCGAAAATCAATAGCAAAAAGGAAAACGGGAAAGTTTAAGGAGCAGATTACTGTTTGATTAGGATTGATTGACAGAGAATATATGCAAGATTAATTTGATTTCCAAGGTTTCAAACGCAGTTAAAATTTGAGAGAGTAAAAGGTGTGTGTAAAAAGCTTATCCGGCGTATCAGTTGGGTTTTTATACCCAAACTCGATACGCCGTATTGAGATTTGTCTAATACGCCGTATAAAAAAAACTGTTGACTAAGTGAACTTTGGTTAAAAACAGTGGATACGGTGTATAGGTGTTTGCCAATACGCCGTATTCATTCCTTGGAGACCAATTTCCTTGATGTCGTTATAGTGTAAAAAAAAAAGGAAAAAAAAAAAAACCGTTTTTAACTGCCTTGGCCTCCGCAATCTTCTCACATAAACACCATCCTTATAAAACCGCTTAGGGTCGAAGGGAATGCCAAATGGCACATAAAGATTTTTTATTATAAAAACTAATGGCTTCCCTTCGTGAAAACTTATTCGACTTATCACTTTAATAATTAGAATGAAATTGCTTGTTTTTGAAAGTTCACTTTTCTTGTCATGATTTGTCTCTAAGTAATCATTAGACTCCACCGGTGTATTGTCATTGCTTATGCAAGCAACACTATCAATTAGTTTGACATCAATGGTTTCCAAACATAATTCAGTATTGATTTCAATATGGTCATTTACCAGTTCTGGTTTTAAATTATTGACAGGAATTAATTTATAAGAAAACAAATCCTTGTCGCAAATAAAAGTATAATCTTCGTCATCGGAATCAGAAAATGATATACTAAAATCAAAATTAGTTTCAATTGCATTATAAATACTTACAGTTGGTTCGGGTGAAACATTCTCATTTGATGTCAATACATCATTGTAGACGATAGCTGGGAAATTTGCTTCAAAATCTGTGAAAAAATCAAGATCATCACAATAAGTCTTACCGTATGTAGCAGTTTCCCAGTTAAACGTCCGTCACGTCTTTTAGCCTTTTCAGCTTGAAGTTTGATGTATTCCTCCATAGTAATGTTTGGATACTCCATCATAATCCTGACTTAAAATCATAACACGGAAACAAAAACAAATACGAGAAAAACAAGCGAGGAAGAAAACACAAACAGAAAACTAAACTAATCTATTTTACACTAATTCTAGGGGTTAAGTTAATCTAATGTTAAAAACCAAAATATTAAATAAAAATCAAGATTAAAATTTCACTCCCCGGCAACGGCGCCAAAAACTTGATGTGTTGTCATGTAGGGTTTATTTTAGAGTATTCAAGTTTTACATTTATATTTTGCTGACTTTACCTAAAACAACACTTTAACGGGCAGTGTACCTGATCAAATATAGTTTCGTTGGTAAGTAGGGTGTCGATCACTAAAAGCTAGAACGTAATCTTCTATTCTATCAATATTTTGGTTAACTAAACTAAGTTAATTTAAACTATGTTAATTCTATTCTATGTTAAACCTATGTTAGTCCTAATTTTAACGGATAAGGGGGTTTTTAGTCTGAGAAACTAGCACATGTTTTGTGGTAACTTAGATCAATTTAAAACACAATAACACACGCAAAGCAATGATACAAAAGATAAGAAGAGCGGTCTATGCCAAATATAAGAAAATTGTAATTAACCATGGATAATCAGTTAAAACGTTGGTTTTGTATTATATTTATCAATGAGTTCTTATCTCCGATCGGCATAATCCTTCCAATGATTTTAGGGCGGTACTTCTTCCTAAAACCTAGACATGTAGAATTCTGTCACAATTAAACGCATCCGCATAAAGCATCCTATTTGCTGATTATAATCTATCTTAGGTGATTAATAATGGTGATCTTTTTAAACCCTAGCTCATAGAGACTTTACCCACTTACTGCTTAATGGAAATTTATATACTAGTAGTCCACTGTCCAAGTCTTTACCAATTGACTAAGAACGTACTCATTGATCCCAGGGTCACCTGTTGGTCCATCTAAGCTCACTATTCTAAAGGTAAAGATAGGACATTATTTGTGATCCTATTGATCTAGATATATAAATCACTATATGGAGAGCCATCCCGGCATCTAGCTAACTTAGTCGGTATTACTAGATCCAGATGAATGATAGGTCGCATACAAAAACACGTAAACAAGTATAAATTGATAAACATAAACAAGCAATCAACGATAAATTAAGCAGTCGATATAAACAAACCAAATATTTAAATCTTCATAACCATGGCTAATACCCAAGGGTATTAGCCCTTAATCATCATAATCAATACAAGAGTAATAATTCAACCAAGGTAAGCTAGCCGAGTTAAATGAATGATACCAAAAATCTAACGATTACAAGAGTATAGGAGATTACAAGGTGTTTCCTATGGAATTAGTAGCTTTGCTTGACCTCTTCTGCTCTTCCTGTCTTCTGAAAATCGACTTTTGTGGTTAAGGTATCAAAAATATGATCAAGCACATTGAAAACCCGTTTTTAGGTTTTCTATTTATATTGTCTGGAATTTGGTCGATACGGCGTATCGAGATAGTTGGATACAACTTATCGAGGGTTTCTTAGAGTAGGAACCACGTTCGATATCTTCCAGGATATTTTATTACTTTATATTAAATACGGCGTATGGATGTCTCTTGGATATGGCGTATTGGACTTTGTATCTTCGTGGTTTCTTGTGAAGTGCAGGCACAAATACGTCGTATCTTCCTTGATGGATACGGCGTATAGGATGCCAGAGTCAGTATAACACCCTGTGTTTTCAAGTCATTGACGACATCGATAAATCCACAACGTACCTTTTGTATTGTACGCGTTTGCTTTACAAATATAAATGATTAAGTAACAATTCTTGCACTATACAAACTGGGTAATTTACATGGGATAAAATGATGCTATAAAAGTGATATTATTTGATGTCATCAGTCACCTCAGCCTCAAACTGCTTTGACATCATTTGTTCAGCCACCATTCACTCGTCTGTCACCATCACCATCATTTGTCTTGCTAATATTTCAGCTCGAATATCATTCACTTCATTCTGATGTTGCTTGAGGATTTCTAAGAGTTTGTGGTATGAAACATTCTTAAGATCTTGTCCTTGCTTTACAATTGTCACAAACCTTTGCCATTTCGATTGAAGTTGAAGTAGAAATTGAACATTGATTTAATGAGTTGAAATTTCACACTTGTTTCTAATCAGATTCATTTTATCATTAGTAAAAATCTGAAGTAGTACGACTCAAGTGATTAACCATCCCGTGACGTGAATTTCTTAAATGCCCAGAACAGATTAGTTTCCACATCCTACTTGTTAATGTTCTCACCTTGCATTAAACGTTCAATTGCAAGCCACATCTCTTTTGAATTAGCCTGCGTCAATTAGTAGAGTAAATATCATTGTCAATCCTAGTAAGTATGATGTAAACTGCTTCAGCTTCAGCATCAATCAAGTTCTGTTTCTCTGGACTCACATATGAATATTTCTTTAATCCACGTCTTGCAGGTTGAGCTTCAGAAATACCAATTGCTTCTTTAGCAGGATGATCCATCATCTTAAACTCATATGGACCATTATAAATGCAATGATTGATGAGATCATGATTTAGACGTGTAGCAATGTATCTTCTGATTCGGGATCTCCATTGAACATAATTCCCAACAACGAGCATTGGTTAAAGATCTTTGCCACCAGCTTCCATAATAGCATTATGTGTTTCACTTGTATACATTTTGTTGATTGTTATGAAATGATGACGAATTTTAAGAAGATAAGATTGTGTTGTGGTTTGTTTTGGTGGTGTTGTTGCTGTAAGTTAAATCCGAGATAACGATTATTGTAAATCTCGTTAACCAAGGACTAACAGTGAAATGATTATGACTTTGAAGGATTAATGTTTTCAACTTAAGACTGTCGTTATTGAATTACAATTGGCCAAGACTAACGTGCTAAACTTTTTTTAACGATGAGGATTAACGGTGAATGACTAACGGGTGTTAACTTTGGCTAACTGAGGACAAACGAAGCAAATACTTTGAACTTTAGGGTTTCCGAAATAAAACCTTTCTAGGGATGGAAACAACTTGGTAAACCCTAATTGTGACTTGCTATTGGACTATTTAACTCAGTTCTTCACTCGGTAAGCTCCCAAACACGCAAGATACTCAAATACGCAAGATGTGATCACAAAGTCGCTTGAAAACCTGATTGTTGTCACTTTACCATTCATGTAAGTTGCTCAAAATCACACATTTTCTATTATCGATAGTTTCAGTTCTCGCATGATCTATGTTCAAAACCGCATTTTTGTTGTCACAAAATGAAGCAAACAAACGCACAGAATCTTTGATATCAAATGTAACACCCCTAAATTTTGCAGCGGAATAAGGGTCCGAAAGTGTTACTTAATAATATACCAGCACAAGATATGAGAGAACGACCTCTATATGAGTTGTTTAAAATGATACAGTTGATTTAATTAAAATGTTGTTACAAAAGCTCCATGCTTAAACTGTTCATCCATATGAAAATGTAAAGATTTTGATACATAACAAATATCTCAAAATGTAATGCATCAAATCTCGATTGCAATATGACTCCAAAATGATGCATCCAATGTATCCAAGTTCTTGTACACTTATTGACCTGAGAAAAACATGCTTAAAAACATCAACACAAAGTTGGTGAATTCACAGGTTTATGTATGTATATAAAGTAGGACCACAAGATTTAAAGTGTATGATAATGTAACACATACAATATCACAAAAATGTAATTATGATTCCCTAAGCTCTTGACACTGAAGCTACAACATGTATGTCTACAAATTAATGCCAATAATGCGCCCCTGTAGATGTTCAACCCGCAACATCCCAAATCCGACATGGTATACGTTTGTTAATTCGGTACACCGAATCTAGTGAGCGCTACTCACCTGAACGGGGATGTCAATCCCAAATAGATCTATTTATAACATATCCACATGTATACACAAGTAATTAACAAATTCATGATTCTTGGGCATAGTGTTTATCCCTACTTAGGACAATACACTCGTAATTTTGTTTTAAAAGTGTACTTTGCGTCAAATTGTAAAACAATGCATATTTTCAACGCCAAAAAGTTGTAAATCATTGTAATTGTATAAAAATGAGCTATGAACTCACCTCAGTGAATGAATTGATTATATAAATCAAATAAGTGTATCGTCACATGAAATTCGAATACAACCTAATTAATTATAGGCCGTATGAGTATAGTGTATTTGAAATAAATACTACAATATAAATTAGAGTTATATCACCACCTAATAGTTTTTGTTTAATTTATAAATGTTGAAACAATATACAAGTCACGCTTGATCTTTAATGTTCCAATATATGTATCCGTAAAAATATTACTTTGTCCATAATTGATTATTTGTTAATAACACATTCTTTAATGTTCTTATATTTATATAATGAATATCTATATAAACAGTTTTAATCATTTTGTAAAAATTAATATTTTTAAAGTTAAAAAAACATGTATAAAATATTATATAAGTAATTCAGAACATTGTTTGTAGAGGTTTTATTAAAACCTCCTATATGATAAAAGAATATGGTACATAGTTATCTTCTGCTTGAAAACATTAAAAACAATAGATAACGCTAAAAAACAAAAAACATAATAAAGAATGCATTACAAGTTTGATATAATACTTTACAGAAATAATCATAGTTGATTTTTGGCAGTCAAATATTGCTTCTGGTGTGCGTAGATAGTGAGATGTTGTTAGGGTTTGAGGTGAATATGATTCTCAATATACGGATATTAAAGGAATAGATATGTTAGAGTTTTTTTTATCCAAAAATTAACTTATCTACGACATATATTAATTGTGTTTTTGACAGAAGAACACAAAACGAATGTTGGTTGAGTTGGTTTAACTAATTACATCTAAACCTGAGATCACAAGTTCGAATCATGCAAGATACATAATTTTTAGACAATTTTCAGAATTTATTGAAATTTTAAATAATTATGCACCAAATATTAAAAAATTGATCACATGACAACAATGAAGACTGGGCATTATGACATGGCAGTGGGATGCCAAGTAGAATATTATGTGTCATTCCTCCTCTTATATATAATGTAAAGATATATATATATATATATATATATATATATATATATATATATATATACATATATATGTATATATGTATATGTATATATGTATATGTATATATATATATATATATATATATATATATATATATATGTATATATATATATGTGTGTGTGTGTGTGTGTGTGTGTGTATAATTTGATTTTATAAATTCTAACATGATATAAATATTACAAGTCCTCTAAAAATCACTAATACAACATTATTAGTATATTTTAAGTCCTCTAATTTATGTCCACCCATTTATGTCTAATATGTCCAAATAAAATATCCACAACAATTATTTATTTATAAAACTATATAAATAAATTTGTAACAATTAATTCACAATTAATTATATAAATTATCTAACACTTGTAATATGTCAAATAAAACGTGCTCTTGCTTTCTAACATATTTTAAACATCATTTCATCATGAATACATATTTCTTTGATTTTTTATAAACTTTATAAAATAATAACTAAGTGATGATTTAACAATATAATAAATATGTATGCATAAAAATAATTGAAATAAAGGTATGAGTTGTGATTATAAACCTTGTGTGAATGAAAGTAGAAGTAAACACAAACTAAAACCCTAGTTCTTCAACCCGAAATCCTTTATAAAAACCCTAGTTCTCCTTGGAAAACCCTAATTTCTTTATTTGCAAAACCTTTGATTTTACTTGCAAAACCACTTGATACACCTTAGCTATCAACCCTAACCACACTTGTATACTTGTAATCTTTATAAAAATGAAACTATGAATTATTTTGGTGCACTATTTTGAGCTGTAGGATATGATGGTGTAGAAGAGAGGATTTTGATTTTTTTTCTAGTTGTGAATTTTGTGAAGTGAAGTCTTACATATAGGAACCTATCTATAGCAAAATATCTAGCCAAAACCACTAAACAAAACCATGGTTTTGCTGTTGGAATGACTAGGGATGGGGAGGGATGAGGTTTTGTGTAAGAATGCATGGTATGTTGTAAGGAAGTTGATATTGTGTAAGAAGGTTGCTTGTAATTCATATTCGCACATGTTAGCTTCTAGATGAAATTTTAGATATTATTTATGTGGTTTCTTAGTGTATAACCGACCATAGTATATCTTGGGTAAGAAATGATATAATTTTTGGGTATTGAGTATAATTGTGGGTATTTGGTTGAGTGTAGATAGGTAGAATGGTTTACTTGTATGCAAAAAGGTTCCAAAATGTGAAACGTAAACATTTTACGTAACGTATAAAAATATAATATGAAAAATTAATTATTATTTTCGTAAAAATAATATAACACTTGCTTGATGTAAATTTTTAGTTGTTTGATGTCTGTTTACGTTGAATGTTGATTTTTAGTTTACGCGATTTAACTAAACGATGAAAATTAAAAGTAATGCGCAAAACCCTAAAAAAATAATTGAAAGATTGAAGTCGTAAAATGATCTGAAATAACGAATTGTTACAGTCTTCCCCCGTTAAAGGTGCTTTGTCCTCAAAGCCTTAAGACGTGGGATTGGATGAAGATGCACGATTGGTAAAGAGGTGCGGATACTTCTTTTTGAATTGATCTTCACATTCCCATGTGAACTCAGGACCTCTCCTAGAGTTCCATCGAACTTTGATAATGGGGATACGGCTTTGCTTCAACCGCTTGACTTCACGATCCATAATCTCCACGGGTTCTTTAACAAAGTGGAGCTTATCATCTATGTGGATCTCATCTAACGGAATCACAAGTGTTTCAGCGGACAAACACTTCTTCAAATTGGATACGTAGAAAGTGCTATGAACCCTGCTTAATTGTTAAGGAAGTTCGATTCTGTAAGAAATGGTTCCCACTTTCTCTAACACCTTGAAAGGTCCGATATACCTCGGGTTCAACTTCCCCCGTTTGCCAAAATGGATAACCCCTTTCCAAGGTGAAACTTTTAACATAACCCTATCTCCAACTTAAAATTCCAAAGGCTTACGCCTCACATCGACGTAACTCTTCTGTCGATCACGAGCAGCTTGAATTCTGCTTTTGATTTGAACGATTTTCTCGGTGGTTTCGTGAATGATTTCTGGACCGGTGAGCTGAACATCTCCGACCTCGGCCCAACAAACAGGTGAACGACATTTTTGGCCATAAAGTGCCTCAAATGGTGCGGCTTTGATGCTTGTATGATAACTATTATTGTATGAGAACTCAATTAGCGGTAAGTGTCTATCCCAACCATTCCCAAAATCTATCACGCAGGCGCGTAACATATCTTCAAGAGTTTGGATGGTCCTTTCGCTTTACCCATCAGTCTGCGGATGGTAAGCAGTTGTCATATCTAATTGAGTACCCAAATCCTTTTGGAACGACCTCCAAAAATTTGAGGTAAATCTACCGTCACGGTCACAAATGATTGAGACTGGTATTCTATGTCTCGTGACCACTTCTTTCATGTATAGTCTTGTCAATCTCTCAATCGAATCAGTCTCTTTCATTGGCAGGAAGTGTTCAGACTTAGTAAGACGATCAACAATCACCCAAATGGTATCATAACCACTTGGCGTCTTAGGGAGCTTGGTGATAAAATCCATGGTGATATTATCCCACTTCCACTGAGGTATCTCAGGTTGCACCAACAAACCAGATGGTTTCTGGTGTTCAGCTTTGACCTTTAAGCATGTCAAACACTTACTAACATAGGTGGCAATGTCGGCTTTCATGTTGGGCCACCAATATAATTTCTTCATGTCTTGGTGTATCTTTTCAGAACCCGGAGGAACAGTTTATTTTGACTTGTGGGACTCATGCATAATCAAAGTCCTTAGATCACCAAAGCGTGGCAACCAACTTTTGTTCTTCAAACACAATGTTTCATCAGCACGCGGTTCCAACTTCTCTTTTCTAATCATACCTCCCACATCTTCATCCTCGAAGTTTTCTGGTTTCCTTGCCTTAGTCTGAGCGTTCAAAATCTGCTTGGGAAGATCCAAACCAATAGTCATAACTAAGGCTCGAACCCGCAATGGCTTAATTCGTTCTTTTCTGCTTAAAGCGTCAGCCACTACATTTGCTTTTCCTGGGTGATAACGAATTTCGCAATCGTAATCACTGAGCAATTCCAACCAACGACGTTGCCTCATGTTCAACTCCTTCTGATCAAGGATGTGTTGTAAGCTTTTGTGATCAGTGAACACGGTACACTTTGTTCCATACAGATAGTGTCTCCAAATCTTTAGAGCGAACACTACTGCTCCTAATTCCAAATCATGAGTTGTGTAATTCTTCTCATGAATCTTCAATTGACGTGATGCATAAGCAATCACCTTCTCGTTCTGCATCAACACAACACCTAATCCTTTATGCGAAGCATCGCAATAAACTATAAAGTTCTCAGCTCCTTCAGGTAAAGCCAAGATAGGTGCACTGCACAACTTCTCCTTCAATAGTTGGAAAGCTGCTTCTTGTTTGTCACCCCAATCAAACTTGACCTTCTTCTGGGTTAGCTTGGTCATTGATTTGGCGATCTTTGAAAATCCTTCAATGAATCTTCGATAGTAACCGGCAAGACCTAAAAATTGATGAATCTCCGTTGGAGTCTTAGGAGATGCCCAATCTTTAATTGACTCGATCTTGGCGGGATCCACGTGAATGCCTTGACTATCAATCACGTGACCAAAGAACTATACTTTAGGAATCTAAAATTCACATTTAGAAAATTTGGCATGCAACTCCTCCTTCTTAAGCAACTCTAAGATTAACTTAAGATGCTCTTCATGCTCTTGCTTGCTCTTTGAGTAGATCAGAATATCGTCAATAAAGACAATCACAAATTTTTCCAGATATGGTTTGCACATCCGATTCAAGAGGTCCATAAATACCGCTGGTTTGTTTGTCAAACCAAAACGCATAACTTGAATCTTGTAATGACCATAACGAATCTTGAATGCGGTCTTCGGGATATCTTCTTCACGAACTCTCAGTTGATGATAACCCGATCTCAGGTCGATTTTTGAGTAGACACTCGACCCTTAAAGTTGATCGAATAAATCGTCAATTCTTGGAAGCGGATAACGGTTCTTCACCGTTAGCTTATTTAATTCCCGGTAATTAATGCACATCCAGAATGATCCATCCTTCTTCTTGACAAACAAGACCGGAGCTCCCCAAGGTGAGGAACTGGGTCTTATAAAGCCTTTGTCGGAAAGATCTTGCAGTTGATCAGACAATTCTTTCATTTCGGACATAGCTAATCGATAAGGCGGCCGTGCTACAGGTGCAGCACCAGTGTAACCCTTGCCCTTTTGTGAGATTTGAATGTTCTAATTTAGTCCTTTGACTTTAGACTTTTGTCAGTTTTGTTAGAACAAGTACCGTGTTGACGGTGGTGAATTAATGTGATTTTAGTTATTTGGTGATTATGTTGCTTGTGATAATCCTTTTTAGAGGGTTTTATTATGTTGGATATGTTTCGGGAGGGTTGTCCCGTGTATAGCTTGAAATGCCGAAAACGAGTCCCGACACGTCCGTTAATGTTCAAAATGAGTTTTAGGAAGTGTAAATGGGAAATATGTCGTGTAAATACTCTAAGTTATGGGAAAAGTACTTTTAAGTCTAATAAAAATACTAGAAAACTTCGGGTAATATTTTTCGAGAACGTTGAGCTTTAAGGAAAACCGACACAAAAAGAAGCACCCGAGACCCTCTTTGGATCCCATAACTGGTCGAACCTTATGGGGGACAAGGAGGCACATTTTTAGCACTTGTGTCCCAACCATGGTACATAGTCCTATTTATCTTAATTCTTATCACACAATTTTCATTTCATCTTCAAAACATTTTCTCTCTTTCTTTTGTTCGGCCGAATATACAAAACACACAAACACATACATTTTTGATAAACTTGATCAAAAATATGAAGACATAGAAGTTTTGGGTTGATTCTAGTACTCGGATTATCATTTAAGCAACGTTTGGGTTGTCGGATCGTGTCTTAGCTCGCTTTCAAAACCCTCTTGGTAAGTTTTCTAAATTTTAATTTAACTTGTACTTTTGAGTATTTAATGATGCATAGAAGCTAGTTGTACGGTACGTTTGTTAAAAATCGGACATGAAAAATTTACGAAAACTAATAAAGGGTGTAGGTTTGGTTCGAATATGAATAAAAAGAGAACAAGGGTTTTGTAGTTTTATTGTCGTGGTTGTGATGGTTGAAAAACATCTATTTGCTATTTAGCTTATTTTGGTTAGTAGTATATTTGGCTTATTTATAAGCACTATTGGACTTATTTTAGGCTTATGATGGTTCGAAAACCACAAGAACAAGGAAATAATTATTTTTGGTTATTTACCTCTTATGTCGTATTTTTGTGGACTATTTTGATAGCTTACGATGATAACCGAATGTACTACGTAGCTTGTTAGCTTATTTAAAAGCTTATTTTGCGTTGTTGGAAGCTTATGAGCTCACGGCCCAATAAGCACAATAAGTCGTGGCTTATTGTGGGCTTATTGTGGTTCAGATTGTTTTGTTAGCTATTGTTTTGGGCTTATTTCTACTAATGAGCTTTAGTATTGGTCCTACAACGTACTTTATGTATACGAATATCTTAATGGATCCTTATTGGGCCTTATGAGTTTTGACAAACTTTTGGAAATTAGAGCATACTTATGAAATGATATTGAAAGTCGATTTGCGGAAATATCCTTTGATAAACGTTGCGAGAAATGATTTTGGTATTTTGACGGAAAGGGGTGAAATTGTGGAGAAATGTTTGAAATTAAGGTTTAAAATTTTGAAAAATGTTGTATAAATGAACGGGTCATGTTGAAATTTCGTAAAAAGTCTACACTTAGAATTTTTACTCAAAACGTGATTTTTCGATAAAATAATAAATTATTGTTATTTTTATACGTCGACTAAAAGACGAAAAATATATTTTTACTAAACTTTCCTAAATTGTTTAGCATAAATAAACGTTTCATTTCTTATAATCTAAATGATTAATTAATGATAACTAAGAGCCCCGAATGGATTAACCGAAGTATATTTATAAGTGTTTATTATAAGAATTTCCTTATGTTACTCTACAATTATATTAAATGGTATAAGTATGTATATTATACTAAGGTATGAGTTGGAAGTATGTTATCTTTTGAAACTTGTCAACCATCACACCATTGAAAATGTTAAGGATGACCGTACAATGCGCGTCTGACCTCTATGCATCAAACCAGAAAACTGTTTTGGTAATAAATGGCTAAGTGGAACATTAATTGGACTAGGTCGTGTTCGAACGTCATTGCAATTGCTTGTGTGATATAAAGTTTGCTGCTAGACACCTATGCTTGAGGTGAGTTCTAGTAGACCCATTTTTATGTCTTTTCCTTTTGGGGGAAAATGATACTCAAAACTGTTTTGAACGTGTTTTCTTACTGTGCAAAACGTGTTTTTGTTTTTGGGACAATATTATGTGCTTATGACTGCTATGTGAATATTATGTGGTTTGATTGTACTTGCGTGTATCGAGATGCATGGCAATGTATGTGATT